>AWWV01010085.1:0-28325 GCA_001974805.1 Corchorus capsularis | reverse complement strand
TAGAAAAATGTAAATAATATTTGGTATTGCTGTGAAAAAAATGGGGTTGAAGGATAAAATGTCTAAAAAAATATATGCTAAATTAAAAAGAAAAGAGAAAAATAATTAGGGGATTTTAGTCATTTAATGTCCAAAAGCACTTTTGAAACGCAAAAGCACCTAAGGATTAGCTTCTCGGGTTGGCTTGGCTTTTGCGTTCAAAATCAACTTTTGACACAAATCAGGATTTATTTGGTATTGTGTTTGGCTTCAAAAGCAGCTTTTTTATCTTCAAACGCAATGTCAAACTAGGCCTAAATGACTAAACTCCCTTAAATATTTTCTCTCTTTCTATTTTAATTAGTACTCTTTTTAATCATTTTATCTCTCTACCACATAACATTAATTATATTTTTCTACCCCAATTTTAAAAAACACTTTTTAAAAGCATTTCTTCCAAACCAAACTTTTTCAAAACTTAACATCAATCTCAAACTAAGCCTTAAGCAGTTTAAGCAGGTCTTAGGACCAATGTTTTTAAAGCCGACCCGGTAAGTGATTCGTTGAGGTCTCCGGGTCGCGGGTTATCCGATTCATCCGGGTTAACCGCCCGAGTTAACTCGGATGACGTCATCATGATGTCAGCTTTTTTCTTGAAAAATAAATAATAATATTGAGAAGTTAAATAGGATAATAATATAATTTTTATTTAAAAATTTCAGAAATTCATTTTTTTTTTGGGATGTCGATAGTTCCTTCTTATCCCTTTGACCATTTCTTGTTTTTCTATTTCAATGTCTCCTTCTCCCTCCCATTAACATCATAACAGTCTTCTCCTTCATATTATTCTCTTCTTCTACATTTATATTCTTCTGTCTTTCTTTGTTATTAATTAGTGATAGGAGTAAAAAAGAATATGAAAAAATCATCAAATATAGCCAAAAGAAGGAAAAAGAATGAAAACATTTGCTTGGAAAAAGGAAAACACAATAGATCTTTGAGAGACAAGTAAGAGGAAGCAGTGGCGTGAAGAAAAACAAGCAAAAAGGCTTAGGGTTTCAACCTTAAAATCCATGAAATCCGGTTTTTACCGGTTTATTCAGGTTAACGAGCCACCGATTTTCCAATTTTTGACTAAATTTTGACCGATCCTTAAAGCTAACTGGTAAGGGGGGCTTCCGGACCGACAAAGCCTCCGACTCCCATTGAACCGGGCGAACCAATCGAACCAGTCCAGATTTGAAAACACTGCTTAAGACCTCACATACGCAACTGTCTCCCATGGTAGACTCACCCTACAATAACTAGACGTGAAATGTGGATCGAATCCAGATCATATCAGATGAGGTAGAAAAAAAAAAAAAAACTTTCCTTATTCTGCATACACTCCTTCAGTCGTTTTCTTCATAACACCACCAGAAACGTCGCTGTCACCGCGCCATTGGCTTCGTCGTTGTCAGTGGCTGTTTATAATATGTACTGTTTTTCCCTGCTAAGAATTGGTAGGCATTAATTTAATTGCAATTAATTGTATTGTAATTTCCTTGTATGTACTGTGTTTCAAATGGGACCGCCAACACTGCCATGATTTGATTGAACACCTAAACTTTTTTGGGCCCGTTTATCATAAGCCACCCTTTCTTGCCTTAAAAAATGTGTATAAAAAGTTTAAAATTTTGATAATAATTCAGCAATTTTCTAAAATTCTATAACTATAACAATTTAAATTTGGTACTTTTTCTTTATACATCGTTTATTTTAAAATAAGATAAATTTTATTCTAAATTTGTGTCTAAATTTTATGAATTAACTTGACATGACACAATTTGAATGGTTGGTCACATAATTAACATGATAGTCTCATCTAATAATTTCTCGAAATTTGAATTATTATTAATACCCTAATAATTGTAATCATATATATATAATAAATCTATGGTTATTACCACTGATACCATGTATGGTTATTACCACTAATAATTGTGATAATCTTCTTACCACTAATACCTTGTATGGCTTTTCTTTTTTAACATAGTTTAATTTGCTTTATATTTTTTTTAATAGAAAATGGTATACCAAATTTTGATAAATTATTTAATATTTTTATCTAGAAGCTAGGGACTAATTAAATACTTTTAATTTAAGACATAAGAAAATACAATATAACCATGAAAATTAGTGACGGAAATACTCATCAATAATTTTTTGCGACCCAAATACTTAATTTGTTTTCCACCAAGCCTTTGCCTTAAATTAAAAAAAAAACTTCACAAGAAAAGCAATTCAAACATTTTCTTGAGCCCATGACTAATGTTATATATCAACAATCCTATAGAATACTATATATTAATTATTATTAATATAATTTGAGAACAAATCGAATATTGTAAAAGCAATTGATAGCAGAAATTAAAGAGGGGGATATTGTGGGATTTTTAACACCTAAAACCAAAAAAATAATAGGTGAAGTGTCGCTTGAGTTTTTTTCCCCTTTCTTGTGTTTTTTTTATCATCAAATTGTATTGATCTGCGTACATTGGAAGTACAATATCCTCTTGATAACCTTCTTGCTATCATAGGTACTGTTAATTTTATTCATGTTTTTAGAGAAACAAACTATTTGCTAACTACTTAGCTAAGCTTTGTGTCTCTAGCCCATCAAACTTAGTTACTTGGTTATATTCTTTTTTTATTGATTAATAAATTGTTGACCTTTAAAAAAAACAATAACATACTGTTATATAAACAATATTATGTTATGTTATCATGTTAACAATATTAACAATGTTATGTTAGCTTATAACAATGTTGAATGTAAAGATTAGTAGAAACAGAGAGTATATAAAATTTTATATATAATATATAATACACCACTTAATATAATAACATAAATAGATCAAGCAAATTGATTCATCTTCATCACTCCATTACATACATGAAAAGACCATACATATTAAGTACACACAGCTGTGCCACCAAATTTATTGTATATATCTTTCTGAAACCCAAGCTGCCAACAAATTAATCAGATCATGTGCCGATAATATACTGATCAAGCTGTTGAGCATTTATTAATTTGTAATTTTGGTAGCAATAATTGAACAGAAGGCAGATAGAGTAAATTCCACCATGGAATATTATAATTTCATGCATGATTTTGTAATTAATTATGCTTTTGGGCCTTGGGTGAGGTGAGTTCCCAAATCTTTGGTGAATCCAAGAAGATAGTCCAAGAAGGACTGAGGATGAGGAATGCCCTCATGCAGCTTCTCGTATTCAAAAACCCACTTCACTATACTCCCCTTACCGTCTGCCTTCGGAGTTGCCGTATATGTCAATACGAAGCTCTTATACTCCTCCAGCAAGTCTCCTTCCAGCATCTTATATCTG
The DNA here is from genome assembly GCA_001974805.1 of Corchorus capsularis. Classification (NCBI taxonomy): domain Eukaryota; kingdom Viridiplantae; phylum Streptophyta; class Magnoliopsida; order Malvales; family Malvaceae; genus Corchorus; species Corchorus capsularis. The sequence continues at coordinate 24,956 of AWWV01010085.1, read as the reverse complement.
ACCGAGTGGGTCTTTGGATCATCCACTTCCACTATATGTTTTGCAGTTTTGGCCTTCCCATCTTTGAATTATTCATAAAATATCATGAAATATGATATATATCATTCAATTGTTTAAAGTGATCATGCATATATATAAAATTAAATTCTTACCATGAGTATAACGGAAGCAGACGACGGCACCGTGTTGCCCATAGGCATCACCTTCGTGTAAATCACATCCTTGAAGCTTGTCAGCGGAGGCGTTTGGCATATGGTGTGGTCTGTGAAAGAACATCTCATGGAAATCTTCGGGCGAAGAATCGATTTCCACAGATCCCTCCAGCTTTCCACTTATGGACGAAGACACTTTTTTTTTTTTGCTAATGAGACTTTTTTAGGTTTTGAGATGTGGGTGTGATTTTTGCGTGGCATATCTTCTCCTTTTATGGAGTTAGCAAGTCTAAATTATTATTCGATGAGACCGTTAACCACCACGTTAATAATGTTAGATTCGAACGGCTCAACCTCTTGGTGAGGCTTGATCTCTATTATATAGGTTAAGAGTTTAAGATGATTACAACCCTAGATATTACAAAGGATATAATGGTAAATGTAAATAAGATACAATATATCTAACATCCCCCCTCAAGCTGAATAAGGGCCAACGTGAAGCTTGGTGCGAAGATCCTGAAAATGCCGAATAGAAACTGACTTGGTAAGAATATCCGCTATTTGCTGCTCACTCGGAATGTAGCGTATTGTGAGATCACCATTAGCCACTTTTTCTCAAACAAAATGGAAGTCTAATTCAAGATGTTTGGTGCGAGCATGAAAAACTGGATTGGCAGTAAGGTAGATGGTGCTGACATTATCACAAAATAGCACTGGTTTGTGCAAGGTCGACATGCCAAGTTCATGAAGGAGATTGACCAACCATGAAAGTTCAGCTACGGTATGAGCAACTGCACGATATTCGGCCTCTGTGCTAGACCGAGAGACCGTGTGTTGCTTCCGAGAAACCCAAGAAATCAAGGACGAACCGAAAAATATGGCTGCACCTGTGGTGGAGCGTCTAGTATCAGGACATCCAGCCCAATCTGCATCAGAAAAGGCTAGCAATTCCGAATGAGTGGAAGCAGAGAAATGAAGACCATAGTCAAGAGTACCAGCAACATAACGTAGAATTCGTTTAGCAGCTTGCATATGAACAGAAGTGGGAGAATGAAGAAACTGACAAATGCTATTAACGGCAAACTGGATGTCAGGCCTCGTGATTGTAAGGTACTGTAAAGCCCCAGCTAGTGCCCGAAAATCAGTGGGAGTAGCTAAGGATTCGCCTTCCTTGGTAGATAGTTTTGCTCCAAAAGACGGTGTACTGACAGGTTTGCAGTTAAGCATATTGTGGCGCTGTAAAAGTTCATTAGCATACTTCTTTTGAGACAAGGAGATACCTGATGAAGAGCGATGAACCTCGATGCCAAGAAAGTAGTGCAGCGGTCCCATATCCGTCATAGCAAATGTATCATGAAGCTTGGAGATGAAAGTATTCATGAGGCCATCATTGGAGCTAGCAAGAATGATGTCATCAACATAAAGAAGGAGAACAAGAATTGCTGTAGGGGTACGGAGAATGAAGAGAGAACTATTAGCTTTGCTGCAAGTAAACCCAGAAGAGAGTAAGAATTGCCCAAAACGTTGAAACCACGCCCTTGGAGCCTATTTAAGACCATAAAGAGCTTTATGTAACTTGCAAACGTAATCAGGAAATTGAGAATCAATGAAACCCGGTGGCTGAGACATGTACACTTCTTCAGTTAATAAACCATTGAGAAAAGTATTTTTCACATCAAGTTGCCGGAGCGACCAGCACTTAGAAGCTGCAAGAGCAAGAATTAATCTGATAGTGGCATGCTTGACAACCGGACTGAAGGTATCAGTATAGTCAATGCCATGCTGCTGCGTATAGCCTTTAGCAACTAGCCGAGCCTTGTACCGTTCCAAAGTGCCATCTGCTTTTCGCTTGACACGAAAAACCCATTTGGAGCCTACAACATTCATGTTAGGCCTACGAGGTACTAAAGTGCATGTATGATTCTGTACAAGAGCATTAAATTCATCTGACATAGCTTGTCGCCAATTACTATCTTTGAGAGCTGCAGTGACAGAGGTCGGCTCTGGGGAGACAGTGGTAGTAGATGTGTTTAATGAGAAAATGGATTTCGGTTTAACAATACCCAATTTGTTTCGGGTTTGCATAGGATGATTAGAGACGGTTTGTGGTGATGGATTGTTTGTAGGTTCAGGTGGAAGTGCAATCGGTGGAGGTGATGGTGGCGCCGTTGTATCAATCGGCGAAGGTGAGGGAGGAATGGGTTCAGGGTTAATAGAGGGTAAGGAGTCTAATGTATGATGTCGAGTGCGACGAGTAGGTGTATGTGATGAAGATGCAGCAGCAGTAGAACAAGTAGCATAAGGAAATTCAGCTTCAAGAAAGCGAACATGCCTGCTAATAATTACCTTGCCAGAAGCAAGAGAGAGACAGCGATATCCTTTCTGATGAGGACTGTAACCCAGAAAAACACATGGTGTGGAGTGAGGTTGAAGCTTGTGATGGAGATTAGAGTATAAATAGGGATAGCAGAGACAACCAAAAACTCGAAGCAAAGAATAATCAGGTGCTCGTTGAAAAAGTACTTCAAACGGAGACCGGTTATGTAGAAGTGGCGTTGGCAGCCTGTTAATCAAGAAAATAGCTGTTTGAAAAGCCTCTGCCCATATATTTAACGGTGCCTAAGAGTGAGCTAGCATTGTTCTCCCAACTTCAGAAACATGTCTATGTTCAATGCCATTTTGTTGCGGCGTTCGTGGACAAGATGACTGAAAGAAAATACCACTATCATGAAGAAATTGTGCAAACATCCCACTAATGAAATCACCACCATTATCTGATCTAAAGAACTTAATCTTAGTCGATCCCAAATTTTCAACATGTAATTTAAATGGTTTGAAGCATGCTAGGGCTTCAGACTTTCGTCGCATCACATAAAGCCAGCTGAATCTCGTAAAATCATCAATGAAAATAATGTAATATTTATAACCAGAGACAGAAAGAGTCGGAGATGTCCAAACATCACAATGTATCAACTCTAACAAACAATTAGTAGAAGTAGTCCTTTCAGAAAAGGGCAGTTTACATGACTTTGAAATAAAGTAGGAAGAACAATGGGAATCTAAATTTGCAGAAGAAGTAGAGATAACAGTCTTCAATTGACGCTGCACACTAGCATTCGGATGACCCAGTCTAGCATGCCAAACATCAAAATTAACTGTGGCCGAAAGACAACTTGGTTTCTGTGGTGCCGCTGGTTTATTCAAGAACGGATACAGAGGATGGTCACTGCGGCAAATGTGAAGAATTGTCCTCGTTCGTAGATCCTTCACAATAAATCCCCATGAATGAAATTCCACAAAACAATTATTATCTTTAGCAAACTTGCGAACATAAATCAAATTCTTTTGAAGATGAGGAACATAAAGAACTTGAGGGAGTTTGAAAGTAGATATAGGAGAGTGTAAAATCATGTGACCAATGGAGTTGATTGGGACAGATGAACCATCAGCAATAGTTACATTAGTGCTACCACTGTATGAAGATAAAGAAGTAAGATTACCAGGTGTATTTGTCATATGAGATGAGGCGCCTGTATCCATATACCACGAGGGATCAAAGGAATCACCAAGGGAGAGACCAACGAACTGAGTAGCAGGATCAGATTGTTGACCATAGGTACAATTTGCAGCAATATGACCAGGATTTCCACAATAATAGCAATATCTAGAAAACTAATGAGATGGTTGAGTGTTTGATGGAGGTCGAAGCAATGGGGACGGGCCGAGAATGCCTCGACCTCGCCAAGCAGGAGAAGAAGGTCTAGGGTTTGACATCCAAGGAGGTGAATAAGAGTAAAAGTTTCCACGACCACCACGACCTCGGCCTCTCCAACGGCCACCTCGACCGCGATACGAATTAGGTGTTTGGCGGGGTAAAGCAGAGGGATCAGAATCGGATGCAGAAGGTTTGTTTGCAGGTTGTTGATTGGTGATCAATGCAGTTTGAGAAGTGGTAGATTAAGTGATAGAATCGGTGGTTTCAAGACGAGCTTCATGATTAAGAAGCATCGTCCAAAGCTCAGAGAATGTTGGAGATGGTTTTTGATTGGAGGCAAAGGTTATAATGGATTCATAAGAGGAAGGGAGACCTTGAAGAATTCTACTAACTTTTTCTCTGTCGGTTAAGGGTTGTCCAATAGCAGCAAGGGAATCAGCAAGTTCTTGGCATTTTTGACAATAAGAATCAATGGAGAGAGTACCTTTCTGATGTTTGTTGAGGGTGAGTTTTAATTGCAATTCTTTGGCAGTGGATTTATCAAGGAAGTGTGACTCCAAGGCTTGCCAAGCTTGAGACGCCGATGAAGAGTTGTAGATGAAAGGAAGAATTTCTCGTTTTACTGTGGCATTGATCCAACTTAAGATGAGCCGATCTAACTTGTGCCAAGAGAGATATGCTGGATTTGAGATGGTGGAATCCTTGTCAACAATGGTTGTGGGAGGGATTTGAGGAGAGGGAACGATGTGATCATGAAGATCATAGATGTCCAAGACCGGTTTGAAGATATATGACCATATGAGATAATTATTGAGATCAAGTTTTTCAGTGACAAAATCGGTGATGTTTACAGCATAGGGGTTGGCGACGGCAGCCATGGTGGAAAGGAGGATCAGAGAAAGCCTGATACCATGTTAGATTGGAACGGCTCAACCTCTTGGTGAGGCTTGATCTCTATTATATAGGTTAAGAGTTTAAGATGATTACAACCCTAGATATTACAAAGGATATAATGGTAAATGTAAATAAGATACAATATGTCTAACAAATAATAGGACCAACCAATAAAATTGTGTCACATGCCAAGTCTTCAATTCTCATCACCTTCTTATTTAACAACTTGTCATAATTGGCCACATGATAAATATTGCATGTCATAAGAAACACTTCACAACTCCCGCGTGGAAGATTAATTTCCGGCGATAAATATCAGAGATCATCTATCGACTACATAGAAATTTAAGTAAAAAAAAAGGAAAAGTTATATGTGCTAAAGATCTACACTAAAGAATAATACTACTCACATTTTTTTACTTTAAATTTTCATGTTTCCAAACACTTACAAAATATATCCTTGTATCCAAATATCTAAATATCCCTTATATTTGTACAAAAAGTACTATTCTTTAGTGTAATTAGTTAGTACTTGTAGCCTCACCAAATTTTTTTTTTAAAAAAAAGACTACATAAAAACTGTTGAAGACATCAACACTGTCCTGCGCGGACCGCACTCGTTTGGGTGTCCGAATTTGAGCACGATCAGTTGGGTTTGGTTACGAATACATGAAGCAGATTTAGGTTGAGGACGACCTGTTTACATGAGACGGCAAATGTGGTTCAATTAGAAGCCAAAGTTTACTTCCTACCTAGCTTAAATGACGATGGAAGTTTGTCGTAGTCACTCGTCTTGAGACCCCAAATATAAAAGTCTTTGAGGAGTTGCTTTACCAAATCTAGGGTAAAAGTACCGAGAGGTCCCTGTACTATACAAAATGTTGATTTCGGTCCCTGTACTTTTTTTTTCTACAAATTCGTCCCTTTACTATCTGAACCTATCACCCGAGGTCCCTCACGTTAGCAAGCCGTGACAGACTCGTCAAATATGCTAACGTGGCACTAACGCCGTCTTTTTTGCTAACATGGCAGCCGGTCCGAGAATAAAAAATAATTTCTGATTTTTATATTATTTAAATAAATAAAAATATTATTATTATTATTATTAAAAATTAAAAGAATAAAAAAAAGGCCCCCATGCTTTATTCCTCTGTCCTTTTCTCTGACCTTTTCTCTTCAGTATTCTCTCACGCTCTCTTCAATAATCTCTCAACCAAACACTTAGAAAAACCCTTACAAGTTCCTAAAAATTTCGATTCACTCACCTGCCTTGGTTGCAATCGAAGACCCATTTCTATAAAATACTACTAAACTAAGTGTAGATTCAACATGAGTCCTCCAAGTGATGAAATGACAATGGCGCAAAAAAGGCAGAAAACAGTCTTGGTATCGAGGGAAAAAAGCGCAAAAAGGAAACCTAAAATCAAGGTTAGTTCTTGATTAATGACTTCTAATATATGGGTTTGGGTATTTTAATAGTGTTTTGGCATTATAATAATCGGTTAATCCGGATTAGAGATAGGGTTTTTATTCTAATAAATTGGGGGTTTTGGGTTAAACCTGTAATTATGATTAAATTAATGATTTTTACTGTTGTATAATCATGATTACTGATTGTTTATGGGTTTAGGGTTTAAATCAGGTTGTGTCTCTTATGATGATGAGTCGAAATCCAAATAATGGGATTTGGTTTTTTATCACTGTTATCACTTTTTTATCACTGCTATAATACTTTGCATTAGTAGTTTTTTTCTATTGGGCTTCAAGTTGAAACTTTAAAGGACACAGAAAATCCAGTAGCATTAAATAAATAGCTAGCAGTTTATACATTTACTACTATAAAAACAAGTTGTATTTCATTTTTCATTATCAGTGATAAACAACATTTCTTGGATCAACTTCAAAACAAATTTATATATATACACACACACACACACACACACACACACACTACTATGTTATAAGTTAGACTTTTGTTAAAATTAGTCAATTTCTTTTGTTTTTGTTCTTTTTTTTTTTGTGTTATCTAGCGTCTGCTTCTGCATCAATTATGGAGAATGATGTGACTGAAAATGAGCCAGTCAATGATGAATATGACTACCTCAACTGGTTTCCAGAAATTGTTCCTGATGTTGTAGAGAAAGAACCACATATGAAACTTGTTTATCATCATGGTGGTGGGTTCATAATAGAGCCAACATTAAGGTATGTTAATGGAGAGGTTCGAGAGTTTGATTGGTGGGATGTAGACAAGTTTTGTAGTTGGAGGTTTTTTAATATTGCAATAGATATTGGTTACAATATGGAGGAGATTGAGAAGATCCAATATTGTGATAAGGATGATGCACTTGAAACTGACTTAAAGGACTTGGAAAGTGATGAAAGTGTGCAGTTATTAAGTTTGGTGTTGTTAGAGAATAAGGCAATTGATATATATGTAATTCACCCAAACAATGGTGAAGGTTTAAAGAAGCATGGTGGGGCTAAAATGCAAGTTGAAAAACCTTCAAGAAATTCAGTAGAGGCTGATACTACTAGTAGTGAGGAAAGTAGTGATGAAAATGTAGAGGAAGATGGTGTTAATGAGGAATTGAATCCCAGAAAACTGATATGGGATAATAATGATGATAATGGTGAGCTTGTAACTTCAAGGGTTAAACTGAGCCAAACAATAGAACATGAAGATCAACTATGGAAGGGAATAGATGAGGTGAACGTGGATGCTGATATTGAAGATAATCCAGGCCCAGAAACTGCAGGCCGAGCAAGGAGAGTGAAATTAAGGGCCAATAAGGGATTTTCTGATTTCCCAGAGCCTAGACCGAGGAGGAAGGTTGAAGAAGTTTATATAAACTCTTCTAACCCAAGTAGTTTTAGTGAGACTTGTCAGATTCAGATTTAAATGATGCAACAAGACATGCATCAAGCAAGCTTCGGTTCAGACCAGATGCCCCAATAGAGTTGTATAATGAGCAAATTTTCAGTGGTAGAGAGCAGTTCAAGGCAGCCCTAAATGAATACTCTTTGAAGAAGTGCTTTGCTTATGAGTTTAAGAAAAATGATAAGGTGAGAGTAAGGGCTATATGTGCTAGTCGAGGATGTGATTGGGAAATATTATGCTCAAAGCATAATGCCGATGACTCGTGGAGAGTGAAGACCTATCATTTTCAGCATAACCATAAGTTAAATGCCAAGACAAATATAAGGGTCACTGCCCAAGTGGTTGCCGGCCGCCTTGAAGATGACATTATAAAGATCCCTATGAAGGCAATCCATGTCATGTGTTTGGTGAAGAAGAGACTTCGGGTTTTCATCAATATAGGGAAGGCAAGAAGGGCGAAATTGTTTGTGATTAGGAAGCAACAAATGCAATATATAGAGGAGTTTAAGAGACTGAGAGAGTATGGTGATGAGTTGGTGAGGCAAAACCCTGGAACAACAGTGGAGATTGAGACTGATAGGACTAATCCAAAGGATTCTCCCATTTTCAGCAGGATGTATTTATGCTTTGCTGCGCTGAAGGAAAATTTCCTGGCTGGTTGTAGGAGAATGATTGGCTTTGATGGGTGTTTTCTTAAAGGGCTAGTGAAAGGACAAATACTTACTGCAGTTGGAAGGGATGGGAACAACCAGATGTTCCCAATTGTTTGGGCTGTGATCAATGGCCGTGAAATTATAGAGCACTGGATATAAGTGATGGCATGGGATGGACAGTAATCAGTGACATCCAAAAGGTAACTTCTAACCCTAGGCCATTTGTAGAATTAGTAGTACGTCTAAACACTTATTTAGTTTGCTGTTTGTAGAATTTTTAGTACTTCTAAACACTATTTTTTTTTGGCACGGGCTGCTGAATTCTATTGGTGATGGCATGCCATTTGTGGAACAAAGGAGGTGTGCAAGACACATTTATGCCAGATGGGGTAAGAAATTTCCTAAAGATGAATTAAAGTATCAGTTCTGGAAATGTGCTAAGATAACTAGTGAGCATGAATTTAATAGAGAAATGGATGTTTTAAAATCTATGGATGTTGCTGCACATAACTATTTGATAAACCAGTGGGATGTTAGGCATTGGTCTATAGCTTTTGCAAGTGATTTTTCATAGTGTGATGTGATTGATAATAATATGTGTGAGCTTTTAATGGAGTTATTGTAGAGGCTAGAGAAAAGCCTATTATTACAATGCTAGAGGAAATAAGGTTGGATGTGATGAGAAGGATTGTGAAGAATAGACAGCAAGCCTTAGACTGGAAAACTGAATATGGGCCGAGAATTTTGGCTAAGTTAGAAAAAAATTGGAAGAGAGTAGATAATTGAGAGGTAGAATGGGATGGTGGAGGGGAATTTGAGGTCTATCATGACAATATTGAGCTGAATTTGAGAGAAAGATTTATAATGTGTCTTGAGGGAAGGACATGTAGCTGTAGGGGCTGGGATGTAAGTGGTGTCCCCTGCCATCATGCAATTGCAGTTATATTGTATTATGGAAGGAGCAACAGACAATCTTGATGATTGCTTCAAGAGGGATGAATTCCTCAAGGCATATCAATCGCTCCTACATCCTTGTCAGGGTCCAACTTTTTGGTCCAAGGGGAATGGTGATGACATCTTGCCCCCTCCTGTGAGAAAACCAAAGGGAAGAGACAAGAAGGAAAGAAGGAGAGAGGCTCTTGAAAAATAGAAGCATTCTGCAAAGATGTCAAGAATTGGAAGAAAAACGACTTGCTCAATGTGTAAGAAGGCATATCACAACAAGGCTACCTGCCCAAAAATTTCCAGGTTCAACCTCAAACCCTTTGTAAGTAGTTTCCTTTTTCTAGGGATACATTGTTGTCACTGACTATTTTTATTTGATGTATGACAGAACAAGCAGAAGAAGAAACGCACAGAATCACAAAGCTCAAATTAACAATCAACAAGACAACAATCTGCCACAACATTCTCTGTCCGACCAAGCAATGTTCAAGTAGTTAATGTAAGTGAATGTAGTATGTTTAATGATGGAAAATTTTACTGTTTTGACCATGGTTCTAACAGTTTGTAATTTTTTTATGTCTATAGCGTGGGAAAGAAAGTGAATATGTGATAGCAAGGCCTGCTGGTAATGTTCAGAACTTCACTACTATCAGGAAACTGAAGGAAGATACAAGAAAGATGAGACATGATAGGGTTGCAGAAACATCTAATGTTCAAGAGAGCTGTCAACCTTGAACATCTGGGAATTTTTAGTCTATGAACTAGTTTGTAGTTAGTAGGCTAGTTGGAAATAGCTTTTGTGATGAGGTACGCCAAATACTTGTTGTATTGTGCAGTTAATGGGGTTTTTTCGTTCATGTAACCTTTGGTGCACATTCTTAGCTAATTGTACAGTTATGGTGTTAAAACTCTTTTTGTTCATAATACTATTTAAGTATGTCAAGATTTGTCATATTCAGTGTACATGGGTTAAAAACTCTTTTGAACATGTAACCGGATTTCAATTAAATAGAGCAGTTTTTCATATTGCAATTAAGCCTTATTACATCATATATCTATGGTAAGGCTAGCTTACCATTTGTCTTTACATTTACACCACTATTAACTAGCAGCAAATACAATGTTTGAATCAGAAAACATGCTACAACCAATTTCAATATTTTGCTTTGTCTCTCTTTGTTTGTTTGCAAATTTTCTATTTCTACTTTCACCACTGTATTTTCATATAACAAATCTTCAGTACATGCATTCTTTTGTCACTTAATGATCTATTTTCAGCTCTCAATTGCAAATTTTCCAGGTACAACTCTTTATTCTTATCCTTCAATTTAATTAGCAATGATCGAGCTCGTTCATTATCAATTGGACCAGGACCATCAATCCATACGAAAAAATTACACCCTCCTCCAACCTGTAAGAAATCCAAATGAACATCCAAAATAAACCCAAAAAGCTTAAATTAAATATAAATCAAATCAACCCTAAACACAACCAAATTTTTTTGGCCAAAAAACACAGCCAAATTAAACCAACCCTAAACGTGTTAAGTTAATATACCTCATAATTGCCACACCCATAAAATATTCGACCTATACAATGATTCTTCCATGCAACATGCCTTGGAGCTAAGATCCCACAGTAGCAACAAATTCGATCCCATTGTGGAAAGAACCCTCCGAACTTGAAGCCATAATCTTCCTTCAGTAAGACAAAGACAAACCCCTAAACCGGTAAGAGAAAAGAAATAAAAGAAATTGCCTTTCAAAACAATAAAAGAACAGAAGAGAGAAACCATAAAAAGAGGAGGAAGAAGATAGAAGAGAAGCGGAAAACTTTTAGATCGTGAAAGATGAGAGAAAAAATTAGGGCTCTGACATTTTAAATGTCATTTTTTTATTTTAATATTTCTTTTAATTTTTAATAATTTTTATTATTTTTTATTTATTTAATAAATAAAAATCAAAAATTATTTTTTTTATTCTTGGACCAGCTGCCACATCAGCAAAAAGACGGCGTTAGTGCCACATCAGCATATTTGTCGGGTCTGTCACGGCTCACTAATGTGAGGGACCTCGGGTCGGGTGATAGGTTTAGATAATAGAGGGACGAATTTGTAAAAAAAAGTACAAGGACCAAAATCAACATTTCGTATAGTACAGGAACCTCCCGGGTACTTTTACCCCAAATCTAGCAAAAACAAAGGTTACTAGTTATTGTTCTCTCTATTCAAGTTGCATTCCAATAATTGGAGAAATTATTAGATGGACCGGGTCCATCACGTCATCCATGGTCTCGACCAATAAGATTTTGACATGCCAGCTTTCTTTCTAAAATTTAGGCACTAATTTAGCATCAGGTTTAGCCCCTAGTTTCACCAGATGAGATTTACAGGGTAAATCCTTAAATTTAGGACATTAATTGGCTAGGGTTTTAAAAATTGTAGGAAAAAGTCTGACTTGTCAAAATCTTATTGGTCGAGACCATAAATGACGTGGTGGACCCGGTCCATGTAATAATTTCTAATCATTGTGTGATTTTGTACTCTTATCATTAATATTGTGTTGGGTACAGTAGTAAGTGTAGGTAGTTAGTGATCATCATTGTCGATGTACAGTAATAAATTCAACAAAAATCAAAATTGTTGATGTATATCTCTGTTAGCATGGTTTGAGTCTTTGAGGTTCAAGTATTAGGACTAATTAGGAGAGCACATGAATTATATGACTATGAATATTTTAATTGAAATAAATACTATGATGATATTTAGATTAATGTATAAATATGAAAAGTTGCTCTATTTTTTTTTTAAAGAAAAGTTGCTCTATGAATTCTATGAATGCTAGCAAACCATCGAAGCTGTTTTCATATTTGTTTTTTAACATTATTGTTCGCATCTATTGGGATTTGGAGGCCCTCGAATTCCTCTTCTATCGAAATTAACACTACGTTTGGATTCAAGTTGTGAAAGGAAAGGAAAGGAAAAGGGGAGGGAAGTTTTTTAAAGGAAAAGAAAGGATATAGGTTATTTGGGTCAAATGGGTCAGGCATTTTTGGGTCATTATTCGGGTTTCGGGTCATCTGGGTTCGGGTTATTCGGGTTTCGGGTCATTCGAGTCTTGGATCATACGGATTTCAGGTCATTCAGGTCTCGGGTCATACGGGTTCCGAGTATTGTTCGCATCTATTGGGATTTGGAGGCCCTTGCATCCTCTTCTATCAAAACTAACACTATGTTTGGATTCAAGTTTTGAAAGGAAATGAAAGGAAAAGGGGAGGGAAGTTTTTTAAAGGAAAATAAAGGATATAGGTTATTCGGGTCAAATGGGTCATGCAGTTTTCTCGGGTCATTCGGGTTTCGAGTCATCTGGGTTCGGGTTATTCGGGTTTCGGGTCATATGGGTCTCGGGTTAGGCGGGTTCGGGTTTTGGCCTAGGGTCACTCAGGTTTCGGGTCAATTGGATCAGCATTGAATTTTTTAATTTTCAATACTTAACTTTTTTAAATATATTTATTATTCGATTTATTTTATAAATAAGTAGAAATATTAGACAATCTATTATCAACGAAGTTTAGCAGACTCCATATGCGAAGTTAAAGGATAGAATACTTGATATGTGCCTTCTTAGATATTAATTTTGAATATTAAATACATAATCAATTATCAGGTGAGGTAGGTTTTAAATATTAAATACATAATTAATTATCAAGTGAGGTATATGTCAACATTTTAAGCTGTTTGTGGAGTATAAAAAGTAAAAACACTATTGACAGTTTATAATTATGAATAAAATATTAGTTATGTAATATCTAAATTTATTTTTTTTCATTACTTCAATTATTATTATAAATTAATTAATAATATAACTATCCATGAATAATGAAAATAGAATTACAACCCTTACCAGCTAGATTATTAGTACGGTCGTAGTATCCAATAAATAAAATCACCAAGAAATTACTAAGTAAGTATTACTATTTATTCATTATTTTAAAAAATAAATTACGAATTATAAATTTATCATAAATTATTCATATAACTGATTTAATTTTAGTGGTTGTTCATATAATTATTGTTCATATAATAAATTTTAGCTAATTTAATCATGATTTATAATTAGTAAAATTATAACAATAATATAAATTGTATTGAATAAATGATGATTTAGAATAAGTAAAATTATAAATTTTATTGAATAAAAGATAATTTTAGTTTCTAATATTCTCGGGTCATTCGGGTTAGCTTCTCGGGTTATTCGGGTTTCGAGTCATGCGGGTCTCGGACCACTCGGGTTACGGGTCATTCGGGTTTCGGGTCATCTGGGTTACGGGTCATTCGGGTCTCGGGTTGGACAGATTTGGGTTGTTTACTTTTTCTGATCAAATCGGATTCGGGTTGGGTGGATTCTCGAGTTTGGATCAGCTTTTGATAGATCTAACTAATACCTTGTGTGGCTTTTGTTTTTGAACATAGTTTAATTTGCTTTATATTTTTTTTAAAAAAAAATGGTATACCAAATTTTGATAAATTATTTAATATTTTTATCTAGAAGCTAGGAACTAAATACTTTTAATTTAAGACATAAGAAAATACAATATAACCATGAAAAATAGTGATGGAAATACTCATCAATAATTTTTTGCGACTGAATTACTCAGTAATAATTTTTTTCCCCACCAAGCCTTTGCCTTTAAAAAAAAAAAAACTTCACAAGCAAAGCAATTTAAACATTTTCTTGAGCCCATGACTAATGTTATATATCAACAATCCTATAGAATACCATATATATTATATATATTAATATAATTTGAGAACAAATCGAATATTATAAAAGCAATTGATAGTAGAAATTAAAGAGGGGGATATTGTAGGATTTTTAACACCTAAAACCAAAAAATAATAGGTGAAGTGTCGCTTGAGTTTTTTTTTTTTCCCTTTCTTGTGTTTTTTTTTTTATCTTCAAATTGTATTGATCTACATACATTGGAAGTACAATATCCTCTTCAACAAGCTTGATAACCTTCTTGGCTATATATCTTAGGTGTTGTGTAATTTTGTTCATGTTTTTAGAGAAGCAAACTACTTTGCTGATTCCTTTGCTAAGTTTGGTGTCTCTATTCCATCAAACTTAATCGTTTGGTTGTAATCTTCCTTTATCGATTAATAAATTGTTGACCTTTAAAAAAAAATTATGTTAGCTTAACAATGTTGAATGTAAAGATTAGTAGAAACAGAGTATATAAAACTTTATATATAATATAATACACCACTTAATAATAACATAAATAGATCAAGCAAATTGATTCATCTTCATCACTCCATTACATACATGAAAAGACCATACATATACATATTAAGCACACACAGCTGTGCCACCAAATTTATTGTATATATCTTTCTGAAACCCAAGCTGCCAACAAATTAATCAGATCATGTGCCGATAATATACTGATCAAGCTGTTGACCCCTGAGCATTTATTAATTTGTAATTTTGGTAGCAATAATTGAACAGAAGGCAGATAGAGTAAATTCCACCATGGAATATTATAAATTTAAATTTCATGCATGATTTTTTACCAAAAAAAAATTTCATGCATGATTTTGTAATTAATTATGCTTTTGGGCCTTGGGTGAGGTGAGTTCCCATATCTTTGCTAACTCCAAGAAGATAGTCCAAGAAGGACTGAGGATGAGGAATGCCCTCATGCAGCTTCTCGTATTCAAAAACCCACTTCACTATACTCCCCTTACCCTCTGCCTTGGGAGTTACCGTATATGTCAATACGAAGCTCTTATACTCCTCCAGCAGGTCTCCTTCCAGCATCTTATATCTCACTGTGTGGATCGTTGGATCATCCACTTCCACTATATGCTTTGCAGTTTTGGCCTTCCCATCGTTGAATTATTCATAAAATATCATCATATAATGATAAAATTATGTGATTAATTATACCATATATATATATATATATATATATTGAAGGGAAACATTCTCTTTTATTGCCAAAAAAAAAAGAAGAAGGGAAACCGAAAAATTGTACCACTAATTTGGATTTAATGGACCAATTATTTAATTGGTTTTTTGGGCATAACCCAACATACATAGCTCATTCAATTGTATAAGTCCACTGCATAGATATATAGTTTCTATATATATTAATTCTTACCATGAGTATAACGGAAGCAGACGACGGCACCGTGTTGCCCATAGGCATCACCTTCGTGTAAATCACATCATTGAACCTTGTTAGCGCAGGCGTTTGGCATATGGTGTGGTCTGTGAAAGAACATCTCATGGAAATCTTCGGGCGAAGAATCGATTTCCACAGATCCCTCCAGCTTTCCACTTGGAGACGAAGACATTTTATTTTATTTTTTTTTGCTGATGAGACTTTTTTAGGTTTTGAGATGTGTGGGTGTGATTTTGCGTGCTATATCCTCTCCTTTTGTGGAGTTAGCTAACAAGTCTAAATTATTAGATTTAGATGGGACCGTTCACCACCACATTAATAATAGGACCAACCAATAAAATTGTGTCACAAGGCAAGTCTTCAATTCTCATCAACTTCCTATTTAACAACCTGTCATAATTGGCCACGTGATAAATGTTGAATATCATAAGAAACACTTCGCAACTCCCGTGTGGGAGATTATTTTCCAACGATAAATATCAGAGATCATCTATCGACTACATAAACTACGTAGAAATTTAAGTAAAAAAAATTGTTGAAGACATCAACACGGTCCTGGGCGGACTGCACTTGTTTTGGTGTCCGAATTTGAGCACGATTAGTTGGGTTTGGTTACGGATACATGAAGCAGATTTTGGTTGGGGACGACCTGTTTACATGAGACCGAGAAATATGGTTCAAGAAGGCAAAGTTTGCTTCCTACCTAGTCCAAATGACGATGGAAGTTTGTCGTAGTCACTCGTCTTGAGAACCCACATATGAAAAGTCTTTGAGGAGCTGCTTTACCAAATCTAGCAAAAACAAAGATTACTAGTTACGGTTCTCTCTATTCAAGTTGCATTCTATTCAAGTTGCAATCCAATAGAGGCATGCAACCATGTTTAGAGAGAGAGAGGGTAGAGGGGTCGCTCATCGACCCTTTAGGGCCGATCGTAATCAGAGTTCGGAGTCTTTCAGGTGGAGATTAAGCTTGCATTCAGTGTTTGTCAGTAATATTGACAGCAGAGTATCAAGAAGGGAGATTTGGGATCTTTTCAATGATTATGGTGTTATTGTTGATCTCTACATGCCGATGAATAGAAGGAAAGGCTTAACTAATTTTGCGTTTGTTCGGTATCGCTATTTGGAGGAATTGAGGAGAGCAATTGAGTTCGGGAATGGAAGGAAAATTGACGGAAGAGCGCTGGTTGTTAAGAAAGCCTTGGCTAGGATTCTAGATGTGGTTCCACATGGCAGAGACAGGAGAAGTACATGGACTGCTTCTTCTGGCAAAGGGTCAGGGAAAGCTGCTGGGTTCAGTGTTAATGCTCAGAAGGAGAACCATCTTTACAGAGGAAGAATGAGGAGTAGGGATTTTTCTAGGAAGTACTCCAGAAGCGGACAGAGACAGAAAATTTCAGCAGCACCACCGCCCACTCGTATGGTTCCGAAAGCTAATTTTCATAGACCCTTTATTAAGTCTTCTAAGCCGTTTGAGGTGAAGGAGTCAGAGGTTAACAAAGCATATGACATTGGTTGTGGTGATAAGGTGGATCAACAGGCCGAAACTGATTCTATCGATTTGAAGGAGGGTGGCGATAAAATTCCCTCATCCACCGATTTTGCTGTTGATCTGAGTCAAAGGGTGTCAGATGGTTCTGATGATGGGTACGTTTCCTGCGAAGAAGTAGATATCGACATTGACATCCCAGAGGAAGACTTGAGGTGGTTGGAAAGAACTGCTATTGCTGTTTTTAATGATTCGATTAATATTTCTGATGTCGTTGAGCTTGTCAAGAATATTGAATCCAATGTTCTTGTTCGAGTCTGGAGTAATGTTTCGATTGTGTTAACAGTTGGTGAGGATTCTTCTTTGAGTGATTGCATTATGAAGGTGAAAGTTTTATGCAAGGATCTCCTGGTTGAAATTTCCCCTTGGGAATCCTTTTATTCTCATCGATGTTCCTTAGTTTGGATCAACCTCCATGATGTGTCGTTAGAGCTGTGGCATCCAATCTTTTTTGATGCTTTATGCAGCAAGTGGGGTAAGCTGGTGAAGGTTGATAATGATACCTTGGAGAAGAAATCTTTTTTGTTTGTTAGGCTTCAAGTTCTTGTTTCAGGCCTTTCTGTAATTCCAAAGTTGGTGGTTGGGAAATCGTTGGGCACCAAATTCAGAATTTCAATCTCTCTTGAACCGGAGGTTGGTTCAGTTTCGGCGACAACAGTCAGTGCTCCGGTGATTCAAGGTTTTCAAATTTAAAATTATGGGGAGGAGATTGTACTGGCCGACAAGGTGATGGGGAATAAGGATTTGGAGTTTAATGCTATCGATGTCAATGGGTCGTTGGTTGAGTATGTATCAGAATCGAGGGGTTTCTTGGAACCAGATGTTGATAATGATGAAATCAGGATTAAGGTCTCGGAGGATGATATTATTGGGGAGAGTTTATGTTTTTCAAGAAAAGTGGCGGCTTCCTTAAATAATGAGATTGTTGTTTTTAATTCCAATGAGAATGGCTTTTTTGAATCTGATGTTGTTGTGGGAACCTTTGAGCCCAATGTTTCGGATCCAGGCTTACATTTAAGCCCAAGTTTGTTGAGCCCAGCTGAAAGTGGACCATCTATAGATATGAGAAGTGATTGTGGACCTTGTAGGTCTATGGATAAGTGGGCTATGGACTCAATTAAGAAAAGACTTAAGTGGTCCAAGTGCAGAATTTGTGAGAGAAAGAAACGTACGAATTGCAGAAGGGGAGTCACTAAAATCGTGTTGGGTGAGAATGCTATCACTGATTTTAACTCAGATATCTCACTATCTGATGGTGATATAAGAGCTCGTAATGAGATTCTAATGAGAGAGGCTGAGGACACCTTTGAGGTGAGCAGAGTCTTGGGTATCAATTTTTGCGATGGCAGAGACGTTATTGTCTCAAGACTTGCTGAACTTGACGATGATTCTTGATTTTGCTGCGATGTCGGTGATGCGGGTTGGTTTGTTTGATGAAGATATTGTCTTGGAACATACGTGGGTTAGGTAGGAAGGAAAAGAAGAGATCTGTGAGATCCTTAGTTGCTCGTTGTAGTGTTGACATGTTATTACTCCAAGAAACAAAGTTGAGCCAGGTGGATGCGAGGTTGATCAGATCTGTGTGGGGTAAGGATAATGCTCAGTTTCGGGTAACTGATGTTGTGGGTTCGGCCGGGGGTTTAGCTATTGTGTGGAATGATGAATTTTTTCAACTTGATTTTGCGGTGGTGGAACAGAGGTATATAATTTGTGTGGGTTTGTTACGCAACAATGGGTTTCGATGCGCTATTGGTAACATTTATGGGCCGAATGATGAACATGGGAGAGTTGCTGTTTGGGAGGAGTTAAAGGACCTCAAGATTCAGTTTGATGTTCCTTGGATTTTGGGAGGTGATTTCAATGCAATTTTATCCAGTGATGACAGGCTGGGAGTGGCGGTTAACACTCAAGGTATGGGGTCTTTTTCTGAGTTTATCAATGATTTGCAGCTTATTGATTTGCCTTCGATTGGTGCTAAGTTTACTTGGGGAAGTACGAGAGATAATCCATCCTTTAGTAGGTTGGATCGTTTTATTGTTAGCACGGAAGTTCTATTGAGTTTTCCTGATTTGAAGTTGAAGGCTAAACCAAAGTCTTTGTCTGATCACAATCCGATATTGCTTGTTGTGGAAAATCAGAACTGGGGAGCTAAGCCTTTTAAATCTTTTAATTACTGGTTGGAGTTGGATGGTTTCAAAGATATGATTAATAAGGCTTGGGCTGAAGTTGGTCATGGTGCTGATATTTATCAAAAGTTACGGCTTCTTAAACCAAAGATAAAGGAATGGTATAATGAATGCGGGAAAGTTGATTTTCGGCGGATTGAAGAAATTGAGGAGGAAATTCATAGGTTGGAGATTCAGTTGCAGCAAGGGGTTGATGTTGAGGAAGCGAGGAAGAGTATTTTCATGAAAAGAGGGGAGTTATGGAAGCTTTACCGTTGTGTGGAGAGGTCATGGCAACAGAAAGCAAGGATGCAGTGGCTCTCGGACGGTGACCGTAACACTAAGTTTTTTCACTTGGTTGCAACTGATAGGGCTCGTAAAAACCAAATTGACCATATTGAGGTTGAGGGAAGAATCGTTGATAATCCTCTTGAAGTTAAAGAAGGCATTTCTAGTTTCTTTGAAAAGTTTTACAATGCCAAATCAGTGGCTAGAGTCATCGATATTGGGTGTGAGTTTAAACAAGTGGATGAGGTCTCGGTTGTATGGCTTGAAAGGCTTGTTTCAGAAGAGGAATTATTTGAAGCAGTTTGTGACTGTGATGGGAGCAAGGCCCCAGGCCCTGATGGTTTTAATTTCACTTTTATTAAAAGTCAATGGGAATTACTCAAGAGCAGCATTATGGATCTTATCTCGGAGTTTTGCAACCATGGGAGATTTAATGCCAATATTAATAACTCTTTTATCACTTTGATTCCAAAGTGCGACGGTGCCTCTAGATTGGATCAATATAGGCCTATTACCTTGGTTGGATGCTTATATAAAATACTAGCGAAAGTCCTGGCGAGAAGATTAAGGACTGTTTTGCTTAATATCATTGGTGAATCACAGTTTGCCTTTGTTCAAGGGAGACAAATTCTTGTTTGCGCCTTCATTGCTAATGAAGTTGTTGATGCCATGAAGAGAAGTAAAGATGGTGGTATATGTTTCAAAGTTGATTTCGAGAAAGTATATGATAGTGTGGATTGGGATTTCTTGGAGTTGATTATGAAGAAGATGGGTTTTGGAGCCAAATGGATTAGCTGGATCATGATGTGTGTCACCACTCCCTCCATTTCAGTGTTGGTTAATGGCTCGGCTGGTAGGCAGTTCTCTACGGCCAGAGGACTTAGACAGGGGTGTCCACTCTCTCCTTTCTTATTTAATCTCATTGGAGAGGCTCTTAGTTTGATGCTCCTCAAAGCTGTCGATGGTGGTTTGTTTTCTGGGTTTCAATTGGGAAGCACTGCTATCTCACACCTACAGTTTGCGGATGACACCCTTATCATTTGCAAAACTGAGCTAGTTCAGGTCCACAATGTTAGAAGGGTGCTTAGGTGTTTCCAATTGATGTCGGGTTTGAAGGTGAATTTTTCAAAGAGCTGTATTTTCGGCATTAATATTGATCAGGTTCTTTTGCAAAGTTGGGCAGATATTGTTAAATGTAAAGTTGGCTACTTTCCATGTACTTATTTGGGCTTGGCGCTTGGTGCAAGACCAAACTCAGTTTCAATATGGAAACCTGTCTTGGAGCGGTGTAAGAAGAAGTTGTCTTCATGGAAAGCCAAACACTTATCTATGGCGGGTAGGCTTGTGTTATTTAATTCTGTTATTGCCGGTTGTCCAATCTATTTCATGTCATTGTTTCCTCTACCAATTACAAAAAAAAATGAATTAGACAAGATTACGAGAGGCTTTCTTTGGGCGGGCTCGGGAGATCGCAGGAAAATTCATCTTGTGGATTGGGATTCTATCTGCAAATTTAAGGATCAAGGAGGGCTTGGTATTGTTGATTTTGGTCTAAGGAATCGTGCTTTGCTTAATAAGTGGATTTGGCGTTTTGGCAATGCATCCGATTGTCTTTGGAAAAAAATTATTGTTGAAAATAATGGCATGGATGGTACTGGTCTTATCCCAAAGGGAGGTAACAGGCGCTGCTCTGCTTTATGGAAATCGATTTCAAAACCTTTAAGAAGTGATGATGTGCTATCGTCCTTTACTAAAGATGGGATGGTGATTTCGATTAGTGATGGTAAGAAAGTTGATTTTTGGAGTGATGTTTGGGTTAATAATATTGCTTTAAAGGATTCCTTTCCTAGGATATTTGCTTTGGCTTCCTCTAAATGTAGCAAAGTTGCTGAATTTGGTCGGTTCTGCGACGGTGTGTGGGAGTGGAAAGTGGAGCTGCGAAGAGAACTTTTTGGTTGGGAGGTGGAGCAATGGAACTTGCTTTTTGAAACTATTTCGGATTGTCACTTAGTCGAAGGCTCTAAGGATATGCGTGTTTGGAAACATTGCTCAAGGGGTAGTTACTCTGCAAAGTCTTTCTGCAAATCATTTTCCTACTCTCAAGTCTCGGTCAACGAGATATGGAAGATGTGTTGGTCAGGCTTGGCTCCTCCCAAGGTGGAATTGCTCTCTTGGCAGGTCTTAAAGAGACGCGTGGCGGTTAAGATGGAGCTTTATAAGAGAGGTTTGATTTCTCTTGATTCCTCTTTATGTCCTTTTTGTTGTAAGGAGTATGAAACTGTGGAGCATCTTTTCTTTTCGTGTCCTCGTTCTTGGTATGTGTGGATGTATTGCTGTAGGATGTGGAATGTCTGTTGGGTTGCTCCTAATGATCCCTCTATCTTTTTTTTGTCCTGGACTAATGCTATTGATGATCGTGGTAATGCCAAAGTATGGAAGTTGGCTTTCTATGCTATCATTTGGTCAATCTGGCTTCATAGGAATGACATGGTCTTTAATCAAAAACACTTTGATGCTATGCAACTTGTTGACATCATCAAGTTTAGGCTTGTTTGGTGGGCTAAGAGTGCTTGGCCGAATATTGTGAATAATTTTCTGGATGGCTTCCGGTGTCCTGAGTTGGTTGATGTTGATAGTGGTAAATCCATTGTTCATAGAAATGTTGTGTGGGAATGTCCTGATGTTGGATTTGTTAAATTTAATGTGGATGGCGCTGCAAGAGGGAAACCTGGACCTGCTGGTATTGGTGGTTTGTTGAGGGATGATAATGGCAAGGTTTGGCTTGAGTTTTCTAAGTCCATTGGCATCTCTGAATCCAATGAGGCAGAGGTGTGTGCTATTCGTGAGGCCCTACTTGTTTTTTGCGCGTCAAGATGGGTGGATACTCATGGTTTAGTCATTGAAAGCGACTCTCGAAATGATGCTCAATGGGTCCTCTGTCCGAATGATGCCCCTTAGAGGATGAGAAATTGGATCAAACACATTTGTGTGCTGCAGAGGAGTTGCTCTCAATTTAGAATTTGTCATGTGTACCGAGAGGCTAATACGGAAGCTGATATGCTTGCAAAGGAGGGTGTTGAGCGTGCTGTTCCTTTTCTGAGATCTTATTCTTAACTCCTGTAATGCTTTTTATTGAGTCTGGGGCGTGTTTTTCTCCTTGCTGTGGGGAGGAGTTCTACTGGACCTTCCTTCTTTGTTCTCTGTAATGTTTTGTTCTTCTTCTCCTTTTCAATAAAATCGTTTTCCCTTGCCTTTCAAAAAAAAAAAAGTTGCATTCCAATAATTGATTGTGTGATTTCGTACTCTTATCATTAATGTGTTGGGTACAGTAATAAGTGCCGATAGTTAGTGATCGTCATTGTCGATGTATTGTACAGTAATAAATTCAACAAAAATCAAAATTGTTGATGTATATCTTTTTTTTTCTTTTTGGATAAATATGTATTCATCCAGGAGACAGGAAAAAGAACTGTCTCAAAGCACTGATTACAAAGACAAAGTTGCAAAGCAATTCTACCAGTTCAAATTGAGACCCCAACTATTACAAAGGAACAAATTAATAGGGTCTTTAGCAACATTACAAAAACCATTAAGTTTGTATCTAATGACATTACGAATATTAGAAAATGCCTGATCAATAGTTTGCATTTTTCCTTGAAAGATTCTGGCATTCCTCTCACACTAGATAGTATAACAAAAAGCATTCCATGCCAGCCTAAGAATCAAGGAAATCAGTGACTTGCCTTTGATGCGAGTAGTAGCCCCACTGAAACTCATCTTGCCAGTCCTTCACATCATGTGTTAGTCTGCAAGCTAACATCCATAGCAACCTGGAGTAATCACAAGAGAAAAAAAGATGATCTCTTATCTCATGGTACAAACCACAAAGAACACAATCAGCTGAATCAACTTGAAAATGCCAGTTAATTAGTCTATCCTTAGTAGGAAGCCTATCAAGAATGGTCATCCATGTCACCAATGAATGCTTGGGAAGACTACACGAAAACCAGAGCAATCGTTGCCAAGCAACTTTTGAATTCTTATGCCTCAAAACATCATAAACAACAGAAGTTTGAAAAAATTCCAGTAGGCAAACTCCAATCTCCATTGCTTTGAATAAATTGTAGAGCTAAATCTCGAAACTTTAGCACCTTTTTTATGTTCCAGCTAAATCTTTGCAGGCTATGTATGTCCATGAGGAACATAATTATGAATCCAAGCAATCCAAAGAGAGCCTGCCTTCATATAAATTCTCCATAGGTGCTTCAAAATACAAGTCTGATTCCAAATAACAAGATTTTTCAGGCCTAAACCTCCTTCAGACTTAGGGTGGCAAATCCAGTCCCAACTTACCCTAGCTCCTTGAGCACCACTATCATTTATATAAAAAATGAATATCTTTGTTCGCATGTTTTTTGAGTCTTTGAGGTTCAAGTGTTAGGACTAATTAGGGGAGCACATGAATTATATGACTGACTATTTTAATTAAAATAAATACTATTGATGATTATTTATGTGATGTATAAATATGAAAAGTTGCTCTATGAATTCTCGGAATATGCTAGCAAGCCATCGAAGCTGTTTTCATATTCGTTTTTCGACATTGTTCGCATCTATTGGGATTTGGGGGCCTCGCATTCCTCTTCTATCGAAACTAAGATTTTGGTCTTGGAAATTCAATCAGTGCGTGTGGTTTGTACTATAAATTGTTCTCTATCAATGAAGATGCATTCCATAATTCCTTTGTGGTTAAAGGATTTGGGTTCATCATTAAGAAATTCAATTGAAGTCTATATTACTATTTTCTTTCGCTCTTAATGGTTTTCTATATATTATTATTATTATCTATTACTGTAATAAATCTTATTGCTTTCTTTGTAATTTGATATTACAAGATTGGTAACATATGTTATTGATGAATGTTACTAAAAGTAATAAGTATATAATTAAGGTTGCTAAATTTGTTGATAGGACTATACAAGTTTCTTTGATAATCTCGATAGCATTTTCACACATCTTACAAGAAAATTGATAATTCTCATAATTGATGAAAAATTACTAAATTTATTAAGAATGTAAAGTTACTGAATTTGTTTATAATATTATAATATTATTTATAATATATAACTTTTTGATAACCTTACATAAGAAAATCGGCAACTATCATTATTGATTAGCGGCTACTACAATTACTAAGAGTACTATAAGGCTATTCAATTCTTTTATATCATCATATCTTCTAGAATAACTAAAATAAACTTTTTATTAATTTTTTATAAGAACAACGATAACTTTCTTTAATGATAAAATGTTAATAGATTTATTATAGATTCATATTATTATGTTTCTTGATAGCATCTTACTTTTTTGATAACCTTTGTAGATTTTTTTTTAAATAGTTAGTAATATCTCAGCCCTTAATAACAACTGCATTTTTTAGTAACCTTGAACAACTGCATTTTTAGTAACCTTAAATAAGAATATTAATAACTTCTTCATCACTAATGAAAGGTTATCAAACTTAT
>AWWV01010084.1:0-61106 GCA_001974805.1 Corchorus capsularis | reverse complement strand
GTAAACTTAGATAATTAAGAAAACTGGTATCCAATATTGCTTACTAATATGTAAGATTAATGATATACCTTTTTGGATAATCACTATATAGCTTTTCCAATAATTTTAAATTAAAGAATTGGTAACCTTAATTATTGATGAAAGGTTATATCTAAGTTACTAAGGATTTAAAGTTAAATTTTGTTGACAGCATCATAACCTTTTTAATAACTTCAAAAGCTTTTTTTTTTTAACTAACCTCAAAGAAAATTGGAATCCTTCATTATTGATAAAAAGAGTTACTAAAATTACTAAAGATGTAAGGTTGCTAAATTTATTGATAGTATTATACCTCTTTCTGATAATCTTTATATTTTTTTCCCTAAAAACTTTAAATAAAAAAAATGGTAACTAATGTTAGCACCATAGCGATTTTGATAACATCATAAATGTTTTTAGTAACTTTGAAGTTGGTAACCTTTATTTTTGATAGAAAATAAGTTTAAATTTATTCTGAAAAAAAAAACTTTAAATTTATCCAGATTGTAAAGTTACTAATTTTGTAGAATACATTATAGCTATTATAATAAATCTTATTGCTTTCTTTGGAATTTGATATTACAAGATTGGTAACATATATTATTGATGAACGTTACTAAAAGTAATAAGTATATAATTAAGGTTGCTAAATTTGTTGATAGGACTATACAAGTTTCTTTGATAATCTCGATAGCATTTTCACACATCTTACAAGAAAATTGATAATTCTCATAATTGATGAAAAATTACTAAATTTATTAAGAATGTAAAGTTACTGAATTTGTTTATAATATTATAATATTATTTATAATATATAACTTTTTTGATAACCTTACATAAGAAAATCGGCAACTATTATTATTGATTAGCGGCTACTACAATTACTAAGAGTACTATAAGGCTATTCAATTCTTTTATATCATCATATCTTCTAGAATAACTAAAATAAACTTTTTATTAATTTTTTATAAGAACAACGATAAAATGTTAATAGATTTATTATAGATTCATATTATTATGTTTCTTGATAGCATCTTACTTTTTTGATAACCTTTGTAGTTTTTTTTTTAAATAGTTAGTAATATCTCAGCCCTTAATAACAACTGCATTTTTTAGTAACCTTGAACAACTGCATTTTTAGTAACCTTAAATAAGAATATTAATAACTTTCTTCATCACTAATGAAAGGTTATGAAACTTATAAGAAATATTATGACTAATGAAGGGTAATCATAGTATTAAAGATATTTCTTATATAAATATGAAAATATAAAAATAATTTAAGTCACTAATATATCACTGAAATAGAGTATTTTGGTAATCATAGAGCAATTTAGGTACAAAAATATAAATTTATGAAGAAATGAAGTATAATGTACATATGTATCAAAAAAAATGAATTATTATTACTAAGTATTACTAAAAACTTGCTCACTGGAAATACCGGAATTTAATTTTACAAAAAAGAAAAGATTTTGGCAGGACTTAATTGGTTTATAAATAAACATGTGTTTGCCCTTTTTTTATGTAACATTGTTAGATTAAGAAAATTGATAACCTTTACTATTGATGAAATACTATTAAAGTTACTAAGAAGGTAAGGTTACTAAACTTCTTGATAATGCTATAATTTATCTTTTTTCAATAACAATAAATAAGAAATTTGAGAACCAAAATTACTTCAAATGTAAGGTTAATGAATTAGTCAGTATTATATATTTTTTATAATCATTTATAAGTTTTCTAAATTAAAAAATGGTAACCTTTAACTTTGATGAAAGTTTACTAAAAGTTTTATTAGCTATAAAAAAGAAAATTGGTTACCAAAAAATTGTTAAGAACATAAGGTTATTAGTAGATTAGTTGATAATAATACTATACAAGTCATGTTAGCCCGTGCTGCCGCTACGGGCATTCTATGTTTTAGACTTTAAAGTGGTGCTTGATTAACTGATTGAATAAGGATATTAATATAATCAATTATATAAAGTCCACGAACATCATTCTTTGTTCTAGAGTGGTACTTGATTAATTGATTGAATTATATAAGGTTGCAGTAAAAATGCAATTTAAATGGATTAGTTTTAATGTTGTCTCTTGCTATCGGCATAAATCTTTGTAAGCTAACTTTTCAGACATACAAAATTAAGAAGGTCAAAGAATATGCTTTTACTTTTAACTAATAGGAAGTGTAAAGAGATAATAGAATATGCTGTTAATTGAATAATAATAGATGCATTGAAGAAAGAGTGGTTTAGTTCAGAAGGGGAAAAACATTGAACGGTCCATGGTGAAGGGATAAGAAAGGAGAAGAAAGAGGAAAGAGATGTGAAGGAGAAAACATAGGAGAGTTATGAAAGTTTTGATTTTTGGCAAACCTAAAGATTGATCAGCACAGAGGAGTTGAAAGGAAGCAGTAGCTGAGTTGGTGAGAGGAAAAAAGAAAATAGGGGAGAAACATTAATTAAAAGAAATTAAGGGAGTGAGATGTGTTATTACAAAAAAGGGCAACAGGAAAAGGAAAGGGGAAGCTCATAGAGGAGCTTTTTAGTTATCCGAAAAATGAGAAAAGATCAAAAAGAACCAAAAGGTGCCACCACATTAATCTTCAATTTGGCCTTTTAGTAATTTCCATTGTAGTTAAAAATAATATATAGTATATATTTTTTTCTTTTCTTTCTTTTTCTTTTTTGTTAATATCTATAGTGTATATATAATATGTATTAGATTGATAGTCAGATGTATTACTTAATTTTTAAAATTAAAACCAAGGTTTATAATTAAAAAGGTATTTTAATAATTCCATCCACTCAACGTTTATTCTTTTTCCTTAATTTCCTAACTTCTTTTTACAAAACAATAATTCAATGAAAGTTTTAATCTTCTTTTCAAAAGTCACCATTAATTGTTAAATATTAATTATGTTGCATCATGGGGTTCACTGATAGTGTATAAAGTCAATACATTGTCAATGCATTAAATATAAACTTTTAGTTAATGTATCAATATATAGAGGATTTATATTTGATGCACTGTTATATATCGTATACAAGCTATACATATGAACCAAATGACGACACCTAAGGAAAAATAATAATAAAAGGATTTAAAGGTCTTAGGTATAAACATAATTCTTACATCTATTTAAATAGTAATAAAATTTATTAATAAATTTATACTTTTTAAATGTTTCTTTCTTGGTAAATTAACAAGATAAACCATTGTAATACAGACGGATTATGAACCTAGAGGAATTAGGACTTTAGTATTGGTTTTGAAATTTACGGAATTTATTGATGATAATTTCTATAGTTTTTTAGGTATGTAGCATTAAAAGTATTTTACGATATAATATATATATACCTAAAATACATATAACCAAAATAAAAAATTGTACAAAAATGATAGTTTTATGCAAGGTTTGATTAAAATTTTATAATGGATAATCTAAAACACAATTAACCAAAGTAAAAAATAAAATAAAATTATAGAGATAAGATGGAAATACAGTTGTGGATTTAATCATGCTCGAAGATTATTTGCCAAATCAAAGCTTCTGAAAAAACAAAGAGAGCCAAGCGAGTCACACTTGATGAAAAAGACGATAATGTAACTTTGGCGAACTTAAAAAATAAGATTGAAATAGAGAAATATTAGACTACCAATTAAGCATATATTATTTATTATATACTTAATTTATTTAGATTTTTTATTATATATGATTTATAATAAAAAAATACATATTATATTACATATTGATATTCCATTTTTTATATTTATTTATCTTAATTTATATGTTTTATAAATTATTTATACATTATTAACACATGTGTAGCGCACGTGCTTTTGCTAGTATATATATATATATATATAAAAGAACACTTCATATAGGTAGGGAATAATTATATAGTAGACTTGATGCCATTTTAAAACTCACTATAGGAAATAGAGCTTTCTTTTTATGATACCCCTAATTTTCTGATAGTCACATTACATTGAATCCCGACTAGTCAAAAGTCAAGTTTTATCGGACTCTGATTGGAGAAAACTCTCCCAACATCTATTCTTCTGTTCACAAGATTTAAATATAAAATCTTATTTAAAGGATATCGAGTCCTTTCACTCAACCCTGGGTTAATGCCAAAAAGAAAATGACAAATTGCTTTATATAAAAATTCTTCTTTTGTTTTCTACCAAAAGAAATCTTCTTTTGTTGGTCGCTACCTTTTTTATTGGTTCCTCTCATCTCTCATTACTCTCTCTACTTTCCTCTCCCTCTTTCTCCAGCCCAAAACATCCACCATAAGCCCATATTTTGTTTAAAGACACATCTTTCTTTTCAATTAAAGGCCCATTATTTTCCGGTCAAAAGGTGATTCCCGTAAGTTTGAAGGTTTCTTCCTACTATTGGTGATTTCATGGGCTAGACAAATGAGGTCGTGGCCTTACATACAATCAAAAGGTTCTCACTTCTATCTATTCTATGCCAGTAGATGTGTCAAATGGGCGGGTTGGACGAGTTCGGGTCATATGGGTCCGGGTCGAATAAGTCAGGTAATTTTCTCAGGTCATTCGATTTTCAGGTTATTCGGGTTTCTAGTCATTCAGGTTTCGGGTCATTCGAGTTACGGTTCATTCGGGTCTCGAGTCTACCTGATCTTGGGTAGGGCAGGTTCGGGTTTTGGCCTCGGATCACTCAGATTTCGGTCAATTGGATCAGCATTGAATTTTTTAATTTTCAATACTCAACTTTTTTAAATATATTTATTATTCTATTTATTTTATAAATAAGTAGAAATATTATACAATCTATTATCAACGAAGTTTAGCAGACTGCATATGCGAGGTTAAAGGATAGAATACTTGATGTGTCTCCTTAGATATTAATTTTGAATATTAAATACATAATTGATTATCAGGTAAGATAGGTTTTGAATATTAAATACATAATTAATTATCAGGTGGGGTATGTGTCAACATTTTAAGCCGTATAAAAAGTAAAAATACTATTCACAGTGTATTATTATAAATAAAATATTAGTTATGTAATATCTAAAATTTTTTTCATTACTTCAATTGTTATTATTATAAATTAATTAATAATATAACTATCCATGAACAATGAAAATAGAATTACAACCCTTACCAGCTAGATTATTATAGTACGGTCGTAGTACCCAATAGATAAAATCACCAAGAAATTACCAAGTATTACTATTTATTCATTATTTTAAAAAATAAATTATTAATTATAAATTTATCATAAATTATTCATATAACTGATTTAATTTTAGTGGTTGTTCATATAATTATTGTTCATATATTGAATTTTAGCAAATTTAATCATGATTTATAATAGGTAAAATTATAACAATAATATTAATTGTATTGAATAAATGATGATTTAGAATAAGTAAAATTATAAATTTTATTGAATAAAAGATAATTTTACTTTATGATATTTTCAGGTCACTGGGGTTAACTTCTCGGGTCATTCAGGTTTCGGGTCATCTAGGTTACGGGTCATTCGGTCTCGGGTCATCTGGATTGCGAGTCATTCAGGTCTCGGGTCGGGCGGGTTCAGGTCATTTATTTTTTCTGATCAAATTGGGTTAGGTGGGTTCGGGTTGGGTGGGTTCTCGGGTTCGGATCAGTTTTTGACAGCTCTATATGCTAGGGATTTTCTTCATCTAACTTGATTTAAAACAAAAAAAATCTACATTTATTGGATTAAGTTTTTTTTTAGATAAGAATCATTTTCATTTCTCGAAGAGATTGGGATTACAAACGCACAGGAAGACCCGTACACCGCTATATGATTAGCTACATTATCGATCAAACCTCTTCCCCAACAAACAAACCCAGTGAAATCTCATTACATTTTAAATAAATCTATATGCCTAAACATCTAAATGATAATTCAACCCAAACTAGAAACTATACCATAAATAAACTACCTACCTACCAAATAAACAAACAAATTACAAATAAACTCACATTCTGTGAGAGTTGAATCCAAGACATCATGGTCTAAGTAGGCTGGAACTAAGAGTCCAATACTCTATCACCAGGCCAAATGCCTGATGGCATTTATTGGATTAAGTTAAGTTACAGACAATTCCAACTCCTATGATATATAGAATCTATGAGTTACGCCATAAGCTTATAATTTCTACAATTATGTGATGTAATTCCGCCTCTATCTCTTCATGAATTTCTTCCCCTTATATAGCCTAGCAATACCTCACGTTTCCACTCCTTTAGCAACTGTTGGAAATTGCTCGAAATGTGGATCATAAACTGGTTTCATAATCGAATATCCATCCTTCTCTAATGAGCGTCCTTTTTTTTTTTTTGAAAGGATTCTCTAATGAACTTCCTTTCCACCGGAAACTCTTAATCACTAAATTGTCCCATTGGGGACGTGTTACGTATCAACGATTAGATAACCAAACTATTAGCAACACTTTATCTTTTTTTTTTTTTCAATTTTAACACATTTAATTGGAATTTGATGCGATTCAAACTTCAGATTCATCTATAATCTAATATATATGACTATCGATACCATAAGTTTGTATCAATTACAAAAAAGTACAAATTACACATGCATATGCTTTTACAACATCTTACTATTTACCATGCATGTCCACAGTCCACATCATGTTGCGGAAAAATTTAATGTTCGCACGTACATAGATATGTATACCTAAATTTGGTGCTTTTTCTTTTTCGGATAATCAATTATTGGCATTTACAAAAAGGGACGTCCTTTATTTTAAAGAAAACCCCCTTGTATAGTTTTTTTTTTTCATTACAAAAACCCTTATTATATTGTCTTAATACGCAAGTGTATCACTTATTTTCAAAATCTGGAGCTAAATTTGTGAGTAAATTAATTTGTCGCTAAATCTTAGCAATTATTTTGAGTTAGTACAATTTATAATGGTAAATTTCGTTGCCGACGTGATAAGAGTTTTTTTTTATCAGATAATCACTTTTATTAATCAATAATTAAATATTACAAACGCTGAGAGGAATAGTCCCGTACCACACGATTATCCAGCTCAATCTTAGTTAGAGAATATACAAATACAACATTGGCTTCCCTATTTACAAATTGTTGATCAAGCGTACATAAATCAAAGGAATAGTCTCGCACCACACGATTATCCAGTTCAATCTTAGCTAGAGAATATACAAATACAACATTGGCTTCCCTATTTACAAATTGTTGATCAAGCGTACATAAATCAAATAGGATTGTCAAATCTCTAATTTCATCTATAACTACCAAACATACCAAATACGCAAACAAATAAATTACAAATAAACTCAATCTTAGCTAGAGAATCTGCAAATACAACATACGCAAACAAAATAAATTACAAATAAACTCAATCTTAGCTAGATTGGCTTCCCTATTTACAAATTGTTGATTAAGCGTACATAAATCAAATAGGATTGTCAAATCTCTAATTTCATCTATAACTACCAAACATACCAAATATACAAACAAATAAATTACAAATAAACTCACATTCTGTGAGAGTAGAACCCAAGACCTCATGATCCAGGTAAACTGGAATTAAGAATCCAACACTCTACCACTAAGCCAAATGCCCGATACCGACGGGGTGTGCGATAATTTCTTGTGTTTACCGTGTATATAGTATTATTAATTATTATGCGAAAACTAATTTTGTAGATAATTAGGTGTTAGGATGCGATGATGGATCATGGGTGGGGATGAGACGATGATTATTATTGTAGTAACGCCTGAACAGTTGATTCAACTGGTAAAATATGCATGCTTCCTAAACCATAAGTTTTCATATTCAAGTTCGATCGTCAATCATTTAGCTAGGATGAAAAGTTATTGGGTCAAAATAATTTTACGGATAGTTCAAGAGTTCCAAAGCTAGTTCCAACAGTTGATTATTCTGGAGGCATATCTTCATATCCGCTTCTTGCATTACAAGTAAGTTTTCTTTTCTTTTCTTTTTTAGGGATGGATGCAAGTAAGTTTACCAAACAATAGTTTCATAGAAAATGATGAGCTAAGAATTCCCCCTCTAGCTAATATGGTCATTAAAGGTTAGTGGAATTCACAAGAGGATTCAGGTTTGAGACTTATCATCCTCATAGGTAGACTCATTTCCCTACCTCTCCTTTCATTTTTATAGCTAACATAAAATTACTTCTTAACATATAGTACTTATTGCAAAATATACTAAACAGTAAGAAGCTCTTTAACAAAAAAAAAAGTATCTAAGAAGTAGTGATGCTTTAAAGTATTCACTTATTTAACTTTTTTTTATACATAGATAAATGGGTCTATTTAGGAGATTGTGGAGAAACTCGAACCGGATATCTTTTCCGAGTAAATTCCAACTTTTAACCATCTCAATTAAGATATCATTCTCCTAAAACTTGCTAGCTAGAACTTTTATAAACAATTCGTCAATTTTTCTATCCAAATAGAGATGATAAAATTATCAAGAGTAGGGTCATACATATTTCGACAACTCATAGATCCAAATCTATATATGAATGGTAGGTAGATGATCCCATTCCGAAATTTTCCAAATACCCAATAAAGAGAAAAAAACAATATGTGTGCATTTAATGTGTATTTAATCAGTTGAGTTAAATGTAACTAAATTTGCTCATTGTTCTTGTTTAAAGTTTATGTACCATTTGGAATGAGAAAGGATAAGAATAATAAAGAAGGCTAATGAAGTATCTATTATATGTCAACATCGTCACTAGGTAACAACTTTCAAATGTGGTGGAGTTTCTCTTGGCGTTGCCCTCCAACACACGTTAGCGGATGGCCCCTCCGCACTTCATTTCATCAATAGTTGGGCGGAATTTGTACGAGGTTTGCCTCTCAAGATTGCGCCATGGCACGATCGAACACTTCTCAAAGCCCGAGTGCCACCAACTCCAACATTTCACCATGTCGAATTCCAACCATTCCCACGTTTGAAAAACTCTCTTTCATCGACCGATCACATTCCTAAACATTCGACTACTATATCTGTCTTTAAGATCATGCCTGATCAGCTAAACACTTTGAAGGCCAAAATCAATTATGAAATTGCAAAACAACAACATTATAGCACCTATAGCATCTTAACTGCACATATATGGCGTTGCGCAATCAAAGCGAGAGGCTTGGAAGATGATCAACAAGTGAAGCTAACAGTGCCAATTGATGGGCGACGAAGATTGGATCCTCCTCTCCCACTTGGCTACTTCGGAAATGTAATCTTCACTGCTACACCCTTTGTTCAAGTGGGTGTTCTTAAATCCGAACCATTGTTGGATACGGTGAGAAGAATTGACGAAACATTGAAACAATTTAACGATGAATATCTAAGATCAGCTATTGATTACATGGAAGTTGTTGGTGCTGAAAATGTGGTGTTCGGACCCGAGACAGTGGGGTGTCCAAATTTGAGTATTAATAGTTGGATATGGTTGCCTATTCACGAAGCTGATTTTGGATGGGGACGTCCTGTTTATATGAGGCCTGCAAATGTGGTGCAAGAAGGCAAAATTTACATACTTCCAAGCCCAATCAACGATGGCAGCTTATCTGTTGTTACACGTCTTGAGAGCTTGGCCATGAAATCATTTGGGAAGTTGCTTTATGAATTCTAGTTGCCAAAACTAGGACTTTTGATGCTCTTAGCATATTCGAAAAATATTCGGCTAGAAGGAGCAATGAAATTAAATAATCATCCTCTTAATTTCTAGCTAGTACCTTTAATTTATATATAGCAAAGAAACTACCCATGGCCCATTGCTCCAATGGTATCACTATCAATTATGTTGTAGGGTTGCTATGTTTCCAAAATCATCTTGTTATTTCATTTAGTTTCTTTTATGATGTGGCGTATACGTTATAGAAGAAATGGAATTGAAAAGCAGTTGTGGCTGTGAGGTGAGTGATAGCAGCCTAAGTTCAAAAGTAGTTTCAATTTCCAGTGAAATTAAACTATTTTTAACTTGTCACGTATGACAGATAGCATCTCACCGTAGCATGCACCAAAAAAATTGATCCCTATTAGGGGTATGTAAGTTTCGGGTAAACTGAATTACCCGACCGAAAGCTATCCGAAATTTGTTAAATCGAAACAAGTCAATCGGTTTCTCGGTTTATTCAGTTGAGGTGTTGGTTTATTTGGGTTAGCGGGTTGGTTGTCGGTATGGTGATGGAAACCGAAACCGATCCGGGAAACCGAAGGTGAAAATATATATGTTTAGTTTTGATCTTTTAATTTTAAATATAATATATATGTTATTATAAATTAAAAATCTGAAAATATATAAATATATATAACATTAATAATCAGAAAATCAAAATATATATTTTTGATTTACATTTATCTTAATTATAAAATATTAAAATATGTAAACTAAATTTTTTTTTGAAAAAAAAAAACTAACTAAAGTATATTCGGTTCTAAACCAAAACCGACCCAAAACCGCCTAGCCGATTACCTTCAATTTTCATCGGTTCCTATATCGGTCGGTTTCAGTTTCTATAAATATGTGTCGGTTAAATTGAAAAACCGACCTGAAAAACCGAAACCGACCAATTGCACACCCCTAGTCCCTATGATGAAATGGTACGGTTGAAAGCACCAAAAAGGTGTTTTTTCATTGATGCTTTTTATCGCAACGCGGTAACAAGAGGAAGTCGAAGAATGTTTTCCTATTACGTCGTATTTCCGATTCACAAGACTTGAACACAAAATTTATTTAAAAGATATGTACTTTAACTTATTTCACTCCATGCTATAGACATTGGAATACTTAGGCATGTAATTTAGACTCTGTATAGAGGATAGTGGAGAGGGCCAATTGAGCTTTGCTTTCAAATTTTTCGGTTTATTTTGGTAACTTCTGTGAACTTCCAACAAATTCCACCCACCCCATCAATCCAAGCACCACCGCAAAATTTAACCAACTCAACCAAATAAAGACATTATTTGGAGGAAAAGGAAAAAGGAAAGAAGTCACTTTGACGGTTTCCATCCCCAAACCCCAACACCCACTTCAAACAGATAACTGGATAAGACCACGACACTTATTAACTTCACACATTTCTAAGCAAAAAAAAAAAAAAAGGTAAACAGAATTAATGCTGACAAGAACAAAGAAAAACGTCGAAACACCACCACCATCATGGCTGACTCATTCTGCCCAGATTGCAAGCGTCCAACTGAAGTCGTGTTCGACCACTCCGCCGGAGACACCGTCTGCTCCGAGTGCGGTCTTGTCCTTGAAGCGCATTCCATAGACGAGACATCCGAGTGGCGAACTTTTGCCAATGAGTCAGGCGACAACGACCCTGTTCGTGTCGGCGGCCCTTCTAATCCTCTCTTGGCTGACGGCGGCCTCTCCACCGTCATTTCTAAGCCCAACGGCTCTTCCGGTGACTTCTTGACTTCCTCTTTGGGCCGTTGGCAGAATCGTGGGGCTAATCCTGACCGTTCCCTTATCCAAGCTTTTAAGACCATTGCCACCATGTCTGATAGGTTCGGTTTTCTTTTGGCTTTTTCTTATTTTTCTACTGTTATTACTATATGTAGAGAAAGGGAGAGAGAGATTGCATTTTTCTATTTATGGTCAGGTAATTAATAGTAATATGTTTGGTTAATGAGAAATTGGAGGATTGTTTGAAGAGAATTTCTTTCTTTTGCAATTTTAGTAGTTGTAGTGATTGACAAGAAAATTGCTTACTCAAAAAATCCTGTTCTGTTTCTTGTCTTGCTTGGGACATGTTGGATCTTGTTGTGTATAAAATGGCAATTTGGCATTGTCCCATTTTCTTAAATTTCAAATACAATATCTTAAATTTAGAAATCTCATTTTCTAACAATTGGAATACACACTCCTTTTTGAGCAAATTACAACTTTGTTAAGATATTCTGCAATTTTTGCACTAACATCTACATTTGTCAATACATTTTCAAGACAAGGTTGTTCATTCATTCCTACCAAACATAACTTTTCCTGTGGTTGGATTTTTCAGGTTGGGCCTTGTTGCAACCATCAAGGTATGAAACTGTACTCTGTTCTTGTTGGTGTGTTTTTCACACATTTTCATGGCTCTTGTTGTTTAAAATTCATGTATTGGATGTTCAGTTCATAACACAAGGAAACCTGTCAAACTCATAAGCATGAATTTCAATAATAGTTCATGGTTGACCATGCTTAGTTTAACATTTTGATCTTATATTCTTTGCTTCTACGGCCCGAAATCGTTGTGTGCGTTTTTCGCTTGATATAATGTCAAGAGGCACTGTATTATGGAAACTAATCTACTTTATGCTGGGGAATTTTGACTTTTAAGGATCGAGCCAACGAAATATATAAGAAAGTTGAAGATCAGAAACCTCTTAGAGGGAGAAATCAGGATGCAATTTTGGCTGCTTGCTTGTATATTGCTTGTAGGCAAGAAGACAAACCCCGGACTGTGAAAGGTAAAGCCGTAAAGGTTTCCAAATTTGATACTTAATGAATATGTTTTCCCTATCATGTGATGGAATTCATAACATGTTTAGTTTCAACCAGAAATATGTTCTGTTGCCAATGGAGCCACAAAGAAAGAAATCGGCCGTGCAAAAGAGTATATTGTGAAGCAGTTGGAGATGGAGATGGGGCAATCCATGGAAATGGGAACTATACATGCAGGGGACTTTCTGGTGAGTTTGGTGCTGAAGTTAGCCATCATTTTATTGCTTTAGTTCCTTTACACTGTGTTTTTTGTATCTTGTAAATGCCCGTTTGTCTCCGATTTGTCATTCCAATTACTGACATCCACATTTTTACAGAGACGTTTCTGCTCCCATCTTGGTATGAGTAATCAAGCAGTTAAGGCTGCTCAAGAAGCTGTGCAAAAATCGGAAGAGCTGGATGTAAGGTAAATAACCGGTAATTTCGCTTCCAGGCAAAGCTGAAAGCTTCTTTGATTATAGCCTTATATTAGTTCATTTCTTGACCACTATTCTGTAAAAGAATTAGAATTATAACCTTAGCCTCCAATAACCTTGAGAAGAGCTCTAGCTTTGACTTATCCGGGAAAACTTACAAGTTCTATAACTTCTATTCTTGTCTACTGCCCACAGGAGAAGTCCAATATCAATTGCAGCTGCTGTGATTTACATAGTAACCCAACTCTCAGACGATAAGAAGCTTCTCAAAGGTAAGAAAGTTGACATACAATCATTTCTCATCCCGGCTCTCGTCTTTGCAAGGATAATAACTAACACTTTAAGCCATTTGGGCGCAGATATATCCCTAGCAACAGGAGTGGCTGAAGGTACCATCAGAAATTCCTACAAGGACCTCCATCCCCATGCTTCAAAGATTGTACCAAGCTGGTATGCCAAAGAGGAAGACCTCAAGACTCTCTGCAGTCCTTAGATAACAACAGTTTCAACTTATTTTACCTCTAACTTGTATCAGTGAGTAGTCAGTAGAGTAGTTGTTTGATCCTACTGTTGTTAGTGAAAACAGATCACTTAGCCGCCGCAAGTGTAATCCAAACGTAGTCAGGGAAAGTTTGTTTTAGGTATGCAAGTTAGTCAAGTTAGTCTAAAACTCTTACTCCAATTAGAGATATTCCATATATCCTTTTAATAGAAAGTAGTCAAATGACATTGTGAACTGATAGCTTTCAAATGCTTTCTCTTTTTGTTCTTTATTTCTAACTAATTGTAAATAATATATAATTACTATAGATTTGATTATTACATAGATTTTTATAATTTCATTATCCCCTTTCCTTAATAATTTCTTCGCCGGCTGCAATATAATTTCAGGGACCAACACCCTAATTATATTATATTTTATATCATAAAACTTGTTTCCAAATACCCCATTAGGAAAAAAACTATATTATGGCAAGAAGTTGACGTTAAATTAATTGACCCAATAAGAAAATTACAAAATAATAATAATAATATTGTTAAGTGAGAAAAAATCGCTTATAAGTATCTAGCTAGACCAATAATATATTTTTCTTTTTTGAGAAATATACATAAATAAATCCAAATCAATTAAGGATAAAACAGACTAGAGTACTCCCTATATAAGAAGCAACTTTGGTTATAGAATTCCCTATCAAAACACAAACACTATATTCTGAGAAAGATCGTTCTTTGCGCGGCTGCAAGCAAAAAACTTGTGGCAATCATGGCGTTGGTGGTGGAGCTGATAATAGCGATAATATTTGTACGTTATTTATGGATTTCTTACTTCAATAAGAATAATAATAATAATAATCAAGGTGCAGCAAAGCAGGAGAAAAAGCAGCAGGAAGTTTCATGGCCAAGTATGGTTGGTTCGTCGAACAATGATAATCAAGATGCAGCAAAGCAGAGGAAAGAGAAAGAGCAGCAGAAAGTTGCATCGCCAAGCATGCAGGTTGGTTCGTCCAACAATACTTATAATTCTGCTAACTACAATAACCAGAATTATAACAAGAAGAAGCTGGAAACTAAGTCAGGCGGCGGTAGCAGCGGTGGCGGCTCTGGTTATAATAATGGGGAACAATCTGATTATTATTATTGGGAATCAAACATCGGCCCAGAAGATGCTATGGATTGGCTCTATAGATCAGTTTTACAAACTTAGGTTTATTTTTTAGGAGAAGGATTTGGTTGGCTTTAGGGAAGAGCTTGAGCTTTTTTATTTTTTTGGGTATGGAGAGTTTCCATCTTTAGATTTTTCAGCTGATAAAGGGTGGTAGGCATAACCATATATTGTGTATCGGCCAATATAAATAAACTAACGTAATCTTAATCTTCTTTTTTTTTTTTTTTTATCGTTTATTCTCTTTTCTTTCAGCTTTGAAGTATGCACAAGTTTTATTAATTCTTTTCGTTGTGAAGTTATACGAATTTTCACTACTTACTACAGGTTACTATTAATTCTTTTCGTTTATACTTTTTGCTCTAAGAACTAGAATTCTGTTTGGGGACAAGAAGGGTTTTTTTTTTTTTTATTTTAACTTTGAAGACTTCCGACATCTTGGCTATTCTTGCAGGGAAGTATTTTCCTAGCTTGAAATTATGTTGGGTTGGTAATAGAAAACTAGAAACTTTTTTTACCCTTTTTAAGGTAGCAATAAGGGTTCTATACAATTGACATTCATATCTCAAAAGCGTGAGAGAAGAGCAAAAAACACAGGACATCCATGATCCATTGCTATGAACACACCAAATTGTTTACAATTCCATTGATAAAAAAATATAATTACTAGATTTGAATATTACATAGATTTTTTATAAAGATTGCTAGATACTTCTAAGTTCTAAACCATCTAGAACCAAGGTCCATACTAAGAAACTAGAAACCAAAGCAACCAACTAAGAATTCTATGATTCTGCACTTTAACAATGGGTATACAAAAGAGTTCGAGTTCATAACAGAAATTTCTGAATCCCTAAATTTTAATTACACAACAAAAAGTCATGACAGGATCATCAGCAGCTTTTCCCTGGTTCTCCACTTTAAAACTCTTCACATACTTTGCTGGCAACCAGCTTACTAATCAATAGACTGGCCTTGTTTCCCTTTAGAAGTGGGGTGGCGCTTGATCTTTCGCAACGCTCTTTCTGTGTTGTAAACTTCAACCTGCATTGATTTATAATAATGATAACTCAAGTGTGGAGCCAGCCAGAGAATCTTAATGAATTAAGGTACAGTATTATTTGCACAAAGCAACTTAACAGAGGTATAGAGGATAATGGAAATTTTACATAAAAAGATGAAATAAGGCATACCACCCTGCTTCTAAAGTAGTTTCCCTTAGCAAATACTACCATATAATGTGAACAGTTACACTTTTAGTTTTAGGGAATAAGCAGAAGAGATTCTGTTTAGTAGTCGGAGACAAGCAGCAAAGTATCATATCATGAGTATGTAAGGACTAGTATACTAATTTATGGGCTTCATAGAATGGTACACCTCTTATTGAATCGTTTCTTCCTTTCTAGTTGTTTTAGCAAACAAGCCCACCTAGAATTTCAAAATTAAAGAGATCTATGTATACAAAATTTTCTACTTCCAACGGTTATCAAAAGTTCATAGTTCTTTCTCCCTTAGTAAAGAACCCCATAAGATGACATTAAAATAAAATTAAGTAGCTAACAAGAAGTTAGGTGTTTCTAGTTTCAGAAAACTACTTTGAAGAGAATATTCTTACTGCTTCTTTTATTTGCTTTGTTATAGCCTCAGCCTTTGACGTAGCAAGCTGCAAACATTGCATGATAACTCTTTGAGGGACACCTTCTCCACCAGCTTTCTGAATTGCACAAATATCACCATTTGCATTTACTGTTGTAGTCATTCTTCCACCCATAACAGCTTCCTCATTGTGGGTTGGATCTAGTACCTGAAAATAATTATGAAGGAGAGTATGACTTTAGCTGTGAACAAGATATTTTATAAAATGTAGTTAGAATATCCTGATGACAAAAATATATTTACCAGAATGCTCTCATCGCTAAAAAATCCAAAGGTTATTGCAATTGGAAGATGATGCACCATCAAAGAAAGAGGCTCCCTTATCTGTCAAAAGAGAAGATATTTTCAACTACCATAATCAGACATTTGATGGAGTCAGAATGAAAAGTGTGTTCAAACTTCACTGTTAATGGAAATTTAACATGAAATTTACAAAAATTTTAAGTATTTGCATTAGATATGTTCCTTTTCTCTTTAAGAAAAGTTTCTTCATGATTATGCGAGTGCTCTGGACTCCCTTTCTTATATACAAAATTCTCCTAGTTGCAAGATCACAAGTATGTCCGAAAACTACTTAGACATCATTTCATGAAAAGTAGTGCAAGCAAAGCAGCAATACATAAATGAAGCATAAAACACCAAAAAGGTTAGGAAGCTGACCTCGGGTGGATGTACTATTACTTCCTGACCATCTTCTCCTCCTAATGAGCACTCAGGCCTTCGGAATGTCAGTAGTGCAGCCAAGGCAGCGATGTTAGCAGCATCAACAAGGTTTCTGTTTCCACAAAATATATTAATTGGAATTGAACATTAACATCTATCAGTAGCAGAAAAACAAGTAATATATTGATATCCACTTAAGGGAAATTAAAGCATAGAAAGAT
The DNA here is from genome assembly GCA_001974805.1 of Corchorus capsularis. Taxonomy (NCBI): domain Eukaryota; kingdom Viridiplantae; phylum Streptophyta; class Magnoliopsida; order Malvales; family Malvaceae; genus Corchorus; species Corchorus capsularis. Next base: position 43,935 of record AWWV01010084.1, on the reverse strand, counting down.
TGCGGTAGTACCCTCCATTATCTAGAATATGGAGATCAATACGAATAGCCCACACGAATTTGCCAGCTAGAATACACAGTGATTCAGTATCTACAGCCCTGCTTTCCCTGTAAGATCACCCAAAGCCTTCAATTACCTTTACTTTAAAAAGAAAAGCACAGTGACAAACCAGGCCACCACATTTGCCAAAGCTTATTACAGCTCACTCTAACCATGACGGATCTACAGAATTTAGCTCAGTAGCATTCATAATAAAATTACAAGTGCATAAGATGGCATCTATCTTCTATAGAACACGGACATATTACTGAAAAAACTAACTTATGAAATATACCAATGTAAGAAAAAACTCACATGCTATAAGCCCATACATTCATAGAAAAGGAGAAGGCTGGGGGTGGGGGTGGAGGACCAAAGCTGACAAAGTTCAGCTTCAATCAATCCTTCAAAATATAACAACAGTACCTTAAACCACGATCAATTGTACGTCCCAATTCGACGGCTAATTCTCCTGGACGGCCTGTCTCAAATGAAGGATCAGCCATTGGAGAAAACTCTGTGAAGATTGAAAGTATCCCTTCCTTAGGTCGGTCTCGATAAGGCTGAACCAGTTGAGCAGTAACAATGCCCATTACTCGAGTCTGGCCAAGCTGTACCTCTGATGAGCCATCCTCTCTGCAAATTTACTATATTAATTAAACACTCACTTTTACCAACATATCCATCAAACAAGCAACTCACTGTAACCAAAAGGAAAACAATTTTTTTCGTTAAACTATAAAGATAGCATCAAATATTATTGCCAATTACAAAAGCGGAAATCACACACGGAAATAAAGTTCAAGTACATCTCACCTAAACAGTTACAAACGTTCATTCAAACCGAGATCCAATTATTCACAAGAACATACATTTCATCCATGCTCGCAAGCATGCATACATATATCAATACATAAAGGGATATTAACCAATATCCATAATGTGCTATGACCATATATTCAAGTTCATCATCTCTACCTATTGTCTAATGGTTGTAGACTTGTAGTTCAACATGGTATTAATGTTAAGAGATTATAAGTTTCTTATGAGTTGAGATTCATATCTTGTATCCTATAATAATTAAGTATTGTGGTCTTCTCTATGGATTGAGAAATCTCTACCGGTTTTGGGTTGATGAAAACACAAAAATCGGAAGCTGCAAGAGCAAAAGGACCAAGCTTTGAAATAAGCTATTTCAATACAACAGCTTAAGCAAGAGTATTTATAAGCTAAAAAAGTTAAGAAACCCATTACTGCAAATAGCCAACTACATGTAAGTTGGTGTTATTATGCATACATTGATGAATGATGCTAGAACTTGCCTGCCAAACTTGATAGCAATCTTACGGTATTCATAGGGCTTTCGACCATCAATTCGAATTTCAGATTGCAAAGCATTTTTGATGAATTTCTTGTCATTCACCGTCAACCGCCAAGCATTCGCCAATCTACCTTCCATTCTTTCTGAGTTTTCCTGCAACAATCGGTCAAAAGGGTTTTGTTTTCACTTAATCATTTAATCAAACAAGTTTCGACCTTCTACTGAACTAAATTGAGTGAATTGAAAAAGCATTAAAAGTAGGAAAAACAATTAAAAAAAAAACCCTTAAAGCTTGGAACTTACTGCTTTTATCGTATGCTATTTTTCTGTTTCAGTTATTTATTGCTTCCGAAGGGTTGAATTTCCAATGTAAGAAACAGAAAAAGAAACAGCGAGGAAAGCTTAAAGTGAAGAAGAAGAAAAAACAGAGGATGTACCTAAAACCCTAGGGTTTTTGTTTTATTTCATTCCCTCGCTTTTTTTTTTTTCATTTTTAATTTCCTTACTAAAATAAAATTAAGATTTCAAAAGAAAATTACTCCATTGGTAACCGAAATGGTCTGGGCTAGAAAGCCCAATTAAACTCCACCTGGGTCAAGCCCAATTTTTTAAATTGTAGAAATGTAACTAAGCCCAAAATTAGACATAAGATCCAATTGAATTCAGCATGGGGCCAAAGCCCAATTAACCAAATTGCAGCAAATTCACTAAACAAAAATTTGGGCTTAACCAACATATCATTGTTCGAGATAGTAAATGGTATCAACCCTGAGAAGGGTGAGAACACAAATTTGATGAATAGGATTGCATTTGTTTATTTTTTTTATATTTACAAGTTAATTTTATTTTTTTTAACTTACGTATTTACAAGTTAATCTTGTTTGAGCCGGATTGACCCACTATGGAGGTAAAACTTTCAATAATGGTTTTCTATATACATAAGAGTCGAACTCGAGATCTTGTTTAAGTAACAAGTGTCAAACCACTTGTTCGTAAGTTTATTTGTTGGGGCGACTTTAACATGTGTTTTCCAACCAAAAGGAATTAGTGTCAAGCCTTTCCAACAAGCGTAAAATCTTCTATGATCAATTCTCTTACGTCCTAACTCTCCTAAGATGGCCAAAATGTGGGATGGGTTTTATCCCACATTCAATCACTTTAGTAGCTTAAAAGATCAAAAAATACTTGATGCAATTTTGTATTCTAATGATTTTGATAAAGAACTATATCAATAGGACTCATCAACCACTAAAATTAACTAATGGACACATTAAGAACCCATTTTCATACGCAATAGTAGGACTTACCTTGCTCTATTGAGTATGTAAGTATGTCACTTTTTCTTTTTAAAATTTCCAAGTGTACATTAATCCCCCCTTTTGAATAGATCAATTATACTTACATCATCATCCGTGAATAAACTAGGCTAAGCAAATTCATAAAGAAAAGAAAAAAATCACTTTCAAATTCTATATTATTTTGGCTAAGAGTTTTTTAGTTCAATCAGAAAGGATGTTACTTGATTTTGAAGTAACCCTATCTCATTTGATACCTAAGATTCTTTTCAAACATATTGTGTAAGCAATATATATGTACAAATTTTTAACATCTTTCTCAATACATAAGATATGAATCTATAAAAATGTTTTAATGATCTCATGTTCCAAATCTTATGAATGAAAAAAAATAAACACCAAAATCTTTGGTTAGTAAAGGATTAAAAATCTTTGAATGCTTACAAGGAAAAGGATAGCCTAAGTAGCCTTTCTTCTTTATTAAAGTAAGATCACTAAGGTGAGAGCTAAGAAGGGCATCAATATGTCATGTCTCTTTCCCATAAAAATTTTTTTCCTTCTTCCAACTATGCCTTGATGGTCAACAAGGTCACCATCCTTTCTGGACTCTTCTCTTTGCAATTTAATTTTCCACCCAAATTCCAATCCCTATCTTGCATCTTAGAAAAGGAAAACTTAAAGGGCAATGATTTGCATTATTTTCACTTTTACTTTAAGAAATTATCATTAGAATTCAAACTCAACTCTTTCAATATACCTGCAACTTATCGAGTATAACTTGGATATATTCATAATTCACGCATTTTTTTTAATCAATTACATAACTTCTTTGGTCGTCTATTATTTTTTTTGTCATATAAAAATATAATAAATTAAAAATCACGTTTATAAGCAACTATAGAATGATTGATTTTGTGATTATAAAATGAGGAGCAAAATAAGTATGAGAGATATTTAAGAAGGTGAAAATGAGGTTGAAGAGTAAAGATCCCAAAACTGTAATCATGAAAAGGTTGATAGTTGAAGAGGGGCCACTTGAATATTCTTAAATCATTCCACATTTTCGGTGGAATAGTAGCTTAGTTGACTAATTGAATAATTAATATTTGCCATTAGCAACAGGGTAGTATTATTTAATTAGTTTATTTATTATTTTGTTCTTTGGCATAAATTTCAGACCAATATGGAAAGAAACATGTTATCTTGCATTAGTATTTATTTATACAATGAAACATTAATACCTTTAATTTTTCTTATTAATCAAGGGTATTACTAAGCCTCATCAGTCTTATTTTATTGACTCGAGATTGATCCCTTTCAGATCGGGAGCATGAAAAGTTAATTCTCCCAACAAATGCATTATTCAAGATCAAATTTATGATAAAATCAAAATTTTGAACTTGAAATTAGAAGAGTAAGAAGATCCACAAGAAATGCATTAAAAAGCAAGTCATTTTAAAAAGGATATAATTCAACCAAAACATATTTTTGCAGAAATTCTTCTACCCCATCCTTTAAGGCAAAAACATTTGGCTTGACATAAATCTTTTGCTTAAAAGTAAAATGCCTTCAGATATGTGCTGGAAACAAAGACTAGACTTCAACTTGAAATTGATAAACTTTTTCTTCCATCATTTTCCACTTCTTTTTCTCTTATTTTTGTTTTTTGCTTCTTTATGAAAAGCATTCAATTTGTCCTTTTCACTAAATCAATAATTCATCATCTAATCTCCAATATATTAGTCATCAAAGTCAATCCACGCAGTATAGAAATAAAGTTTCACCATTCAATTAATCCAATATCACCTAAACACAATAACACAATTTGAACATTTGATTCAATGATCAATACATGATCTCTAATTGTTTCCGAATTTTGTTTTGACTACCCATCAATGGAGCATAAGAGTGCTCTCGTCGGCCGTCGCTATGCCAAGCACAGCTTCCGGTTTGAGAGGCATATTTGAGTAATCTGGTAGACCGAACCAATCTAATACTAACTTTTTACTTGTAGATGATTCAAATGTCAAAAACAAATTTTTTGTCTACTCGTACTTAATTTCGGACAGTAAATGTGGTCCACTCTCTAGATTAGTTCTCTATGATATGATAACTTTTAAAAAAAAAAAGTCCACAATGAAGGGAAAATAATGAAATATAAGCCAAATACCATATAAAAGTTCTCTTTGTGTTGTGTGTGAGTGATACAAGGGGAAAGATTCTTTTTACCCTCATTATAGTGGCCGACCCAAGATTCCAATGCTCAAGAGGACACAGGTTTTGCAGCAAATCCAAGGCCACAATAACTCTTGTAGACCCCACATTTTGGCACCCTCTGTTAATCAAAAGGGGATTTGATTAATCAAATGATCTAATATCAGGTTCATCCAATGAAAATCAAGTTGTTTATCATGGTATGTGCCATAAAAGGGTTCAACATCTTCCACCAAAAGGCCAATTATCATATGTGGACCATGCATGGGATGATGATGACAGATCTCACATCCATCATCATATATATATAAATTAGAGGTTGAAAGCCTTTCAATATGACATTAAACAAATTAACAACAACCCTTAATCAGCCTAACTTGGTATGTGTCTCTTTCATTTCCTAATGACCATAGAAAATTTATACTACAATCATATCTCAGCTGACACCTACTCACTTGCTTAATTTCTTGCATCCTACAACTATATATGAAAAGATGGAAGAATTCTTGTGCAGACTTTCTTGATTCTAATCTTGCAATCAAGTAATCAAGGAACCTTACCGGTCAATCGACGCCACGAGTTTTGATCAGGAAGGCTGCAGTTGTAAAGTCATGTTGATCATTTGAGCAAAGGATGAAGTCACCTGAATGCAACATGTGTAACACAATGAATCAGTTCCTTGGTGTGGACTGTGGAGTTAGTACAGGAATTTCATGAAAATGGAGTTACTTTAATAAAGCAAACCGGCATGTTCCACTTCGACCACAATCATGTTTACCATACAAGGTTAAACTTTAATTAAAATACAGCAATTAATCAATACCAGACTCTGACACAAAGTCGTTACAATTAGGTGAGAAAAAAGCACCAGTAGCTGCAAACAACGCATGCAGAGTTAAAAAGAAGTTAAACAGAAAAAACCTACTGAGAAACTTGACTTTTGCTGTTATTACTTATCACCGCAAGAGAGTTGACAACTACAGATGCCTCACAATTAAGGTTAGTTAGAATCTAAGACATCTGCATATGTATTTATTTTTCTTTTATCATCTTTCTTTCATGGACCCCCACAACCTTCCCTTCCCTAGTTCTCATGGCAATAGAGAGAGGCCATGAAAGGAGCAGATGTGTTTCCAAAAATGATTTGTTAGTCTTTTAAGTACTTCAGAATAGCCTTTTCGACTATGGTCCATATGGGGCACCACAAACTGTAAGAACCAACCTAACTTCCTGATGACACAACCGGCATATCTTAGTTTGGAAGAGTTCTGTTATATCTGGTCATCTCTTCCCTTTTTACAGGTTCTTCAGCTATCATGTCTATATTCTATTTAAAAACTTTCTTCTGGGTCCTTCTGTCAATAAGCTACCTTGTCTTTCTTACTTCTGCCTCATGGTGCCCACACTTTGTTCAACAAACGAGTCGACAGTTTGAGCAGAAAACAGATCAATTCTGGGAATTCCAAGAGGAATCCAACACCTGGGTTGAAGTGAAACTTCCTTTTGATCTTGTATCTTGTGTTAATGATAACTGTAGTAAAGTGGGTTTGATTGATCAAACAACAAAGACCAAAGAAGAGCAATTCCAAAAAGAAAATGATGGTTCTAAACAAGAGAAGAAAATAAAAATGAAGGATGATGATATAGGAGGAATGGAGGAGAACTATGGCACAGTCTTGCCTCTAAGAAAAAGAATTTCTTTGACAAAAATGTCGGATACATCCATTTGGGTCACCGGTGAAAGTGGGTCTATCTATGAGAGGTTCTGGAATGGAGTTCAGTGGGTGATAGCACCACATGACTTGCAGGTATCAGCTGGTTATGCAGTCTCTGTTTTGATCGTCAATCAGACAATTCTTGCCATCTCAGAAGAAGGAAACCTGTATCAGGTAACACTGACCACCACTTGCTTCAAATTTACATTAGATGAATTATTATGAACTTCATAGGATTATGTAGTCAATCTTTTGAGAATGTTAAATCAGAAGATATTGCAGTGTTTTCTTATAGAAGTATAGAAACAAGACTAGAATCAAACATCCTACTGAATTTTTGGTTTCTTCATCATTTTTTTTTTTTGTTTTACTAGTTGTCTACTTACCCTAAACTCAGATGGTGAGAAGAGTTCCTTTTTCATGGTAAGTGAACAAAGTCAATTTCAACTTACCAAAATTTGGGTCTTTTACCCCTTGTATAAGCCCCTGCTACTAGGAAGTTTCTACAATTTCGGATGAACATGTTAAGAGGCTAGTTAAACAGATGCTGGATTAGAGTAAGAAATCATGTTAAAATATAAGAGTTACACCATAAAGTAGAGAAAAGAAAAAGCACGCACATAGAACCGCTTTGATCATCAAGCATAAATAGAACATAATGACAGTAAAATGTCAATCATCCAGAAACTAAGGCTGGTATGAAACGAATCCAGTAGGTGTTTTTCAGATACATAAAATATCCAAAGGGTGATCTCAGGCACTACTACACCAGTATCAGGATAGACTCTAATTAATCATGCCTAACAGGAAATAAGGCCAATACCTATATAAAGTGCTTGCTTTTACAGGAGTTTGGATAGACAGAGGGGAATTGAAGAGAGGAGAGTTAAAAGGAACTAAGCTTTACTCTAAACTGTTTGGAGGTGAAACAAACCCTGAGAAACTCACTTCTAAAAATCCCTCTGGTCAAAGAAATTTAAAGTATAATAGTCCACTTAATTTCAGCCTGTTATACCCTTTGTAGCCAACAAATTTTGTTTCCAGGAGGATTCAACTTGGGGTACAATTGTAACCGAGTCGCTACTTAAGACTCTCCTCCCCACCCCAGATAAGGCAGAAGTGCCATCATAGTCCACAAAAAGATTAAAATTAGATAACTGTTTCCAATATTTTGAATATATTTCCAGAATAATATAACATATGAGCTTGGAAAAGAGATTGTTATTAAAAAGGTTCCTTACAGCTATTATTGGCCGATTTATCCTCGTTATTTTCTCAGATGCAACTCACTGACAGCTCACAGCCAATTTGGGTGGAGTTCAAACCTGCATTCCATCAAACTACAAATAAAGAAGCAGAACAGAGTTCAGTTATTCAAATAAAGTCTGGTACTGTTACATATGATGGGCTGTAAGTACATTAACTAAATTATAAGATTTTTGCTTCAGTGAATATTTTTATTGCAATATAAATGCATTGAGTCTCTACCAATAGTTCCTATATTTTTCTAAATTTGATGTAGGAGAGTTTATTTCTGCACAAAGAATGGATTATTGCTGGAACTGAGAGAGGTTGAGCCTCTAAGGTAAACTTATTTCTTTCCAGGTCCTAATACAAGTAGAGCCCTATATTTGTGGCTAACAAACTGATGCATAGAATGTCATATTCATATACCAGTTTTTATAGGTGAGATTTAGATTTTCAATACAAGACTCTAATATTATGCTGTAAACATAGAGCAGGTGGGAGAATCATGGCCGACCGCCAGGAGCAGATGTTGCAGCAATAGCTGATGCAGGAACAGTTAAAACAGAAGTAGTATATACAATAAGGTGCTCTCTCTCTTTCTGAAAAGTACGCCCACAGACAAACACATGAAAATCCTTAGTCTAACAAGTCAGAATAAACCTTTTTGTCAACACACAATTCACAAAATAAGAATTCAATGCACATAGAATAAATTAGTCTTAAGCAAGATATGAAGGAAAGAATGATGTCTAAATGTTATAAATATCTATGTCTGTCATCATCTTGTTCTGTCTTTTTCGTTTTAAGATTACCAAAGTGAGCTAAAGATGAAATGGTGGAATAGTTCTACAGGTGATCTCTATGAATATGATAAGAGCTCAAGACCGTCATGGAAGAAGCATCTACAGAGTGAAGAGATAGCACAGGACGGTTCTCTGAGACCATTAATGGGGTGTACAATACGTGGATTGAGTGGAGATTACTCTGTATCCTTGTTTCTCCTAACAAAGGTACTCTGCTTAATTCATGCTCTCCCATATCAGTAATCACCAATACTTGCAAACCAATTACACATCATTTTAGAACAACAAAATGTGGAAATACCCTATTATCCTAATTTTGATGCTATAATATCTTACAAACTTCCTCAAATATACAGGGCAGTAAGTTGGTAGAGAGACGACGACATCAAAGGAAATGGAAATGGATAACCCATGGAAGTCCAGAAGGCCATCACCTGACAGCTATTACTCCCCTACTGGAAAATGAGCCAAATGAAAGGTTCTTCTCATTGTTCCTTACTACATCCACTGGATCAGTTTTTGAGTATAAAATCGCAAAACATTCAGGTAAGCCAACTAACAGCAAAGAATCTCATTACTCTACTCTCCCCTTCTTTCTTTTAAATTTTCATTTTCATTTTTGCTTTTAAATAAAAGAATAAAGAGTTGAAAGTTTTGATAGGTTTCTACCACATAAAAAGAAGAGAATATATGAATTTCCTATGAACTTACAGTATGATTCCTATATACTTATACTATGTTTATATTTCATACATTAAGAAATCTATGTCAACAGCCATCTCATTCTGAATATATATCAGAGATATTTCAAAGATCATTTCTTGCTTTGATTTGATCAAGAAACCAGCTAAATATGTGGATACAAGAGAGCTAATCCAATCCAAAAAGGTATAAAAGAAATAACTAGATTCAAGACACCACAAATAAGAAAACAAATATAGAAAGCAATAAATAAGATGCTTATAGAGATGTTAGTCACCTTGAAAGCTAAAGTATTGTCTTAGTCACTTCCAAATATTCCTATATTTCATAGCAATCGCTTATAAACCAAAAGAAGCATGAAAAGGTCTGAAAAGAGCACGTCCCAAGGGACCATGACAGCAGGTGACTTAGCAAGTCAAAGAGAGGGAATAGATGATAAAGCAATCAGAAACAAGCCCAGCAGTAAACAGAATTTTGAAAAAAAATAAAAATGAATAGGACATCCATTCACTGATTTTAGTTTAACTAACAAAGATGACTCAAACCTCAGCATCAAAAAACATTATTAACATGTCTCTAAGTTCCCAGAACCAAATTCACTAGTGCATGAGTCTGTTCTTTATTATAAACCTGCAATCATCGGAATTCAAGGCTTTTATTTATCATTGTACGAGACTGCCAAGCAAGATAGGATAAATGCATGAACTTAAACGTAGACTTAAATTGATGAGGCATTAGTATTACCTACTTGTTACAAGTTTCTAGTAAATCTAGCAACAATACTACATCCTTGATGTAGCTTTTAACATGTGAAGACAGGTACAGCTCAAGAGAACCAAATTTCAGAACCCTGGCAGAATCATATGCATCCACCAAACGCAAAAGTTGCAAGAGGTATTGCCGGAGTACAATTTCAACTTGGTAGGACACTGTTTGCACTAGATGATGGTAGACTTGCAGAGTTACATATCCCTGGCCTAGGTGGCGAAAACTCAGGGCCAACATACCAATTAAACATGCGAAAAAAATCATCATCCAAGTATGTCTGGTCAATATTTGACGCCCCTGAGACAGAAGGATGGAATGCAGAGTATTGTACAGAAGAACGTGGACCTATGAATTGCATAGCAGGTATAAAAGATGAACCAAATGATTCAGGAAGTACAAGATCACTGACAAGGAGGAGAAAGGGTAACAAAGCACAACAGGATTACTTATTACCAGGCACATCCAAGAGTAGATTAGTGAAGACATCAGAAGAATATAATTTCCCAGATAACTGGATCAACACTAACTTCCGACTGAGAGTGATGCATGGAGGTGTAGCATTTTTTCTCATAACAGATAGTGGTTTGACCTTTGAATATCTTTACACTGAAAGTGTATGGCTCTGGTTAAGACATGATCATTCAACACCTATGAGAGGCGCCCTAGGTAACTATAATGGAAGTTTATTTTTTGTTGACACATACGGAACTGTGCTTATCAGAGAAAGGAGCAGCAATGAGTTAACATGGATAAATTGCACTGCAATGAGGAAAGGGAAACAAGTTATTGGAGGCCCTCCTTGGGATAATATGCCAGGCAAAGCTATGAAAGTCACAGCAGAAGATGCACTATTCTTTGTGAGCAAAACTGGAAGACTACTGCAGTTTACTGTAAGTTGCAGAAATTAAATAAGATGACTAAAGCAAACTGATTTTATCATTGTTTGTTTGGGGAATTCTTTTCCTTTTTCCCTTCCTGAAAAAAGAAATAGAAGACGGCAACATACCAATAATGCTACTTTCACTTTTTAAATTCTTTCATAACAAATATGAGCCTTCAACTAATATTCTAGTACATGACCAAATTTATCTCTTTTTCTTTCCACCACATTGTACTCTAAAACCATTTTACAAGAGCATCGTTTCATATTATCCCTTAAGTAGTAGCACATTTCGATGACATAATCATTACATTAGGATCCAAAATTGTATTGTACCTTGCCAGGGGATGGAAAAGCAGAATATTGTACTCCAAACATGGTTTGCAGTATCTAGACTTCGAAAATTAGTGATGCAGATTCATTTTAATGTTCCTAAAGTATTGCACTAACCAGCACCTTTAACTGTCATGCAGGTCGCCCTGAGGAAGTTCAAATGGAAAGATTGCCGAAACCCACCAGAAACCAAAATTGCATGCATAATAGACCAAGAAATCTTTAGGGAAAATATAGTGTTTGTTGTTGGAAGAAATGGAAGGCTTTACCAGTATAACAAAGTGACTGAGTTGTGGCATGAGCATCACCAATCTCAGCATTTGGTTCTATCCAGATTGCCAGGAACAGCTATGAGGCCTTCATCGTTGTCATTAACAGGCTCACTTTTCATGCTTTCAGAAGATGGCGGACTAGTTGAATATCACTGGAATGCATGGGATGGTTGGAACTGGGTGGAACATGGCACTCCATGCAAAGATGTTACATTGGTTGGTCCTCCTGGGCCATGTTTCAAAGGCAATAAACTGTTTCTGATAGGTTCAGACGGAAATGTGTACCTAAGGTACATGGACCAATTAATATGGAAATGGAAAAACTGCGGTTTCCCACAGAATAGTGACAAAGCTACCGAAGATCAAATCCATGATGCAAAGCAAGAAGTATGTATCAACAACGATTTCACAGCTAGTTTGGATAACAATATGGAGAATTCAAATGATCCCAACAGAAACTGTGACCAAAAGGTTTGTATCCAGCTATCCACACACACTAATTCCTACAAGTATACCTCAAATAATGATGTTAAACTGATATTTAAAATCCCTACAAAAACATACAGGTTGCTCCTACACGACCAATTCCATTTTCTGAAGATTCAGTTATATTCGAGCTAAGAGATGGCAGAGTAAGTAACCCAAAACCTTAGTTCATCTATGTTACTAATATCAAACATCTTCTGAATTATCCTCTGCAACCTAAGAATAGTCATACAATATAAAAACAAAGGAAAACCTCATGAAACATGCCATTGTCAAACAAAGAAACAAGTGTCAATAAAATTAACTGCTCAAATAGCAGGAAAGAAAAACATGTGTAAGCAAGGAACCCTACAAAAGTTTTGTCACAATATACTGAACTAAATAAGAAGCTAATGCAATTTGATAAATGGTGCAGTTAGCAGAGATTCGAAAAGTTGAGGACAAGCAATGGGTTTGGATACGAATTATTGGCACTCCAACAAGCTTATGCACAGCAAATTATTGGACTGCTATAGCATCATGAAAAATTTTGAAAAATATATATACATAGCCCCAAAAAGTTTTTTTTTTTTTAATTAACCCTTTAGAATCATCAGATACACAGCAGCACACATTAGAATTTTTAGATATAAAATTTTCTGTAAAGTAAAAAGAAAATCCTACAGAACTATACACATATCTGTACAGTTGTAAAGAGAAATAAGAAATTACTACCCAATTTATGCAAGATTTAATCTTTTCTTCTTCTTCATTTTGCTCTACAGATTTTAGTTTTACAATCCGATGATCATGATTTTAGTTTCAATTCAATTATATTATAATCAATGTTTGATTTTTACTGATTATGAGTAAATTTGAGGTTCTCATGTGTAAATTAAAGGGGGAAAAAAGGAGCAAGCAAACCCATTTCATAAAAACAGAAAGAAATTTACCTAAAATATGAAATTTGGGGACATATTCTGAACTTGAAGCATCACTTTCTGAGTGAAAGAAAAATTATAATGCTTTTCTTTACCTATAAGTTTGACATGATATTGGTTTTGTAAGAACTTTTGTGAATAGAACAGTAAGGACTGTTAGTTTTGTTCTAAGCTTGAGCAGCTGTTCAATAAAACGAGCTGTCTCAAGGGGCTAGCATCATACAACATGGCTACAGCTACTCTCAACTTGGGGGCTACATTTAAAGGTACTCAAAACTTCTGATTAGACAGAATTATAAGGAATTTATATATTATATCCAGGCTGAATACTAATACTAACTAGGGCCCATAAAAAGGCAGCCGAGATGAGGAACAGAATACTGTAAGCAATGTCATTTAAATCCTAGTTCAGAAACCCAAAAATTTAGGGCTAATTACACATAGATAGCTTGTTGTACAGGTTATATATGATTTAAGAGGAAACTATTTGTACGTACTAATCAGTTCTTCAAATGTAAATTTTCAATTTATGCCAGACTCTGCACACAATATCAGGGAGCAGATTATCAGAAGACCATTGCTGAAATCTACTGAGCAAATTTTCAGGTAAATGAAAGGGCCCGACCTGTTTGTGGTTTGTGGCTTCATAACTCATACTAAAGCATGGTTAGTTTACTAGGCATTTCTAAGCATACATGTAATAGCTCATCGAGAGAGAAAATTAGAGCAGTCCAATGTATCAGAAACGTTTCTGATTAACAAGAAAAGCTACCATCTGTTCTCCAGTGATCTTTTGGAAGAGATAGGAACATAAGGTGAGTAATTTTAAAAATCAGTTGGTGGGCAATTTTATTCCTTTCTTCCTAGTTCTGCTTTCCTATTCTAAGTTTATAAGTGAAGACCACATGAGAACAGGTGTGTGTGTAACTACTCACATAATGAGAGAAATGACCTGGGTGAGTGTAGACGAATCAGATTCCAAAGAGGCTATTTTCCTCTGTTTTGCATTTATCTGTGAGCATATTTGACCCTTTACCCTCAGCATCTTCTCAGTATCTTCCCCAAGTTGCTTTGTTTCAGATTTTGCTGCAAATTAAGAAAGCTTCAGAAAATATGCAAAAGTTACATATTAAAGAACAATAGAATGAAAGCTTGGTCAGCCAACATTAAAGAACTGCAAATTAAACATATATTTCAAAGTACTTAGATGCGGGGCTAGAATTATTCTTAAGGTGCAGTTTGGTTCATGGATTGAAAGAAATAGAAAGCACTTTATCCATCGCAGTATGAGCACTGGAAGAAGAGACAAAGATTCACACATCATTAAATAGAAAGTTGATCCTAAGGTGCTAGGCAATTGAGGAATTGCAATCTTCTTTTTCTGGTATTTTCTTGCAGGTTACAAGAATGAAAGGGTGGTAAAGCCTAAGCAAGCACTGCTTTCTCTAAATTATTTCATATGAAAGAAAAGAAAATTAGAAATCAAGCAAATGGGATAGAAGCATCAATTTGCAACAAACAAGAACATCAGATAAGCTAATTAAGTACAAAAATATTCATAAGACAAAGAATTCGCTAAAATGTCTTACTTGAATGCACGTGAGGTCAATTTAATTAAGTGTACAAATCTCAAAGGCTTACCAAAATAAGTTTGACTTGTTGAGTAAAGACATTTGATAGTAAAATTCAAGGTAAGGGAACAAGATCAGTAAGATTCTCCAACCATTGTCTTAACAGTGCCGAACTCAAATACATGCTCTTCAATGCCTAAATTTCGGCAATCAATTATGGTTTTTCTAAATGAAGCAAAAACGCAGCAAAAAGCAAAAGGGGATGGAAGAGCAAAAGAAGAAGAGGAAAAATTAAATTACATTTTGAAATTTGAATTTAATGAAGTTTTCCTATTGTTTGTCCTTGACCATTTGAATTTGGATTAAGTTTTGGTCATACGATCATTATTTGTATCTGCTTTTGCTTTCTACAAATCTAATTTATTTGTTCATTTGAAATATAAGATAATTTATCTCAACCTCAACAGTTGATTTGATTCCATAAGCAAATTAAGAAAAGTTTTGGAAAAAAAATTACCTGAAAGGAGATCATTTTGCATGGTTTGAATAGTAGAAAGGTGAATCTGCTCCTGAGCTGAAATGTTGACGGCTTGATCTTCCACATCTGCAATTTGATTTGGAATGTTAACAATCGATTGATTCATAATAAAGAGAGAAAGAGAAAGAGAGAGAATCGGTAGGAACCGTTGATTTGAGAGCGTAGAGTTTTCATGTACTGCAAATACTCTTCCATTTTTGCTGCGGCTTTGGTCTTTTCGTCTTCCAAGAATTCAGTAGATCAGAATGTTAAAACTTGAAAGTAGAAGTTCAAAAGAAGGAAAAACAAAAGGAATAGTTCTGTTTGGGAGGAGAGAAAATGTGAAGAAGCTATTTTTGCTATCTGAGAAATGGAGGGAAAGCAAAATACGATGTGGATCGATATTGGATCAGCAAAATAGGCCAGGTTGGGCCTACACCCGATTGCATATAAAAAATTTTCTTTCATAATTTTTCAATTTTTAGAAGTTCGGATTTTGAGTTTGACCCTTTTCCCCAATTCGGGTTTGCGGTCCGGTAAACTTAAAAAGCTGAAGAAAACGACAACGTTTTTTCAGATCTGTTTCTGTTTTTCTTTGTACTGTCTGGAGATTCGTTAACCGACGAATCATCAATGGCGGTTCCGGGGGAGAGTATGAATAGCGGTAGTAAGACAAGGACGACGGAGTTTTGGGGGTGGTTATTGGTCGGAATCGGATCCATTGTCTTGCCCGGATTTCTCTTCACCGCCATGATCTCGAAGCTTCTTCCGCCGTCGAAGAATCCCATTCTCTCCGCCATCCAAAACGACAGGTCAATCTTTTTATGATGCTTTCGTTTTCATTCAACTTTGGAATCTGCGAATTTTGGATTGATTGTTGCTTTAAGACTGCGAAGAATCAATGAGGCGTTGTGTTCTTTTTTTCTTTCGTTAAAATTAAAGGTTGTGTCTGGATGATTGAAAATGCGATGCGAGGAAGAACGAATCAGAATGAATCATAAAACTGGAATTAGTAAAAAGACTAGAAATAGAAATTAAATTAGCAAAAGGGCAATTTAGGCTTGTTACAAACTTGTTCCTCCTGCAAAATATTTCCTTTCTTTTCTATACATCTTGCTTGAATCTCTTGCTTCCCTTTGTTCAACAGGTATTACTGCTACTTGGTGCCCTTGACACTTCCAGTTCTTGTGGTTGCTGTATATTTCCATTGGCTTAGCATGAAATTGTTCAAGCATGCATAATATCAATTAATATCAACAACTAGCAAGTCCGAGGAAAGGATCTTTATCGGAAATTAGAGGAAAACTGAGGTAGTTTTTGCTGTTTTCACATGCAAAAGTCTCCTCCTTTGTAAGTTTTCTGCAATGGAAACATTCCTGTAAATAAACTACCCACCATTTGTCTGTGACTGACTGTTAATTATTGTCAAATTAACAACATCATAGTACTTGGAAAGTATTCCCTTTTGTCTTTGGTTTTTTCTTGATTGATAATTTCTTTTTCTCATTAACTAAGTATTTTCTTTACTAAATTACACTTCTTTTCCTTTTGAAAAATTCACCACCCTATGGTGGTAGTAGTGGTAGACTAGATTTCTTTAACTAGCATATGATATATTAGCTAATTACAGCAATTATTGATGATTATATATTTGAAACAATCTCATGACTGTAATTATTGTCCATTCCAATCTTTACAAGTTTTCATTTGCCACCAAAAATCTTGATATCTTTCTTTCCCTTCCCTTTATTGTGTGGTTATAAAGCTGGCATGCATTTGTTTCTATTCATTCAAACTTATTATCAGCCCCCACCAAGTTACAAAAAGTTAAAAACCCATTCTCATTTTTTATGTTATTTTTTTTTCTTATTATGCAGAAATTTTAGACCAATTTGAATTTCAATTCATCTACTATATAGTAAATAGTCATTTTCTCAGTTGGTTTTCTGTATTTTTGATTTTGCTGTTCACTGCAAAATGCTGTTTCTGTCAATGGGCCTCTCAGTTGGCACTGCCATTCTAGTTGCTGCAACTAGAACACGTGTAAGAATGAAGTCCTTTATTATTTTCAACAGAAAAAGATAAATTGAATTTCCACTTGTCATTTTTTCATTGGTTAATACAATACATGCAGACATGGCAAAATCTAATCCATAGAAAGATAAGTTACTTATGTTCTGCAGATTCCACAACTACTTTAGTTCTGTTCCAACAGTTTAACAGTCTCCATAACCCTTATCTTCCCCTCCAAAATGGCCATTTCCAGTTCTCCAGACTGGTCTTTAGCTTCAACTGATTCCTACACATCAAAAACCAGGAAATTTGGCCTCTTTTCATCATGCAAAACCCTTCACTTTGTTTCCTTCCCCAGCTCAAATCTACCATTATTCTACATCAATTCTTGCTCAGGTTGTCCATCTCCAATCCTAGAGGAATCATCAACAAATCTGCCCATCACCAAGTTGGAACTAAAATTTCAAGATTCTCAACAGTTTTCGCTCCCGGATGTCAAAAATTTAAACAGATTCTTGTGTGGGTTATTGCAAGATACTCACATTCAAGACCTTGCTTATGATTACTATGAGAAAGCAAAACAAAGAGCAGGGTTCATACCAGAAAAACCAATGTTAAAGCTTCTGATCAGGTACTTGGTTCAGTCCAGGAAATGGGATTTACTTATGTCTCTTTCAGAGGATTTTAGGCATTTTAATGTATTGCCTGATACTTACACTTGTTCAAGATTAGTTCATACTGTTATTAGAGCTAGAAAATTCAAGGTTCTTGGGAGTTTGCTTGAAGTGTTTAAAACAGATGAGAAAGTTGCTGTCATTGCATTTAATTCAGCAATGGCAGCTTACAATAAGTTGCACATGTATAGATGCACAATTGCTGTATATGAAACTATGAAATTCAATGGAATTTTTCAGGATTCGGAATCTTATTGTCTGGTTATGGAAGCTTATCAGGAAACTGGTGATATGGACAAAGTTGCAGCATTGTTTGATGAAGTTGAAAGTAGGAAGTTAAATTTGGCACCCGTTGCACCTCGTTTATACGGTATCCTCTGTGAGTCATTGGGGAAATCAGGTCGAGTTTATGAAGCTCTTGAATATTTCAAAGACATGACAAAGAAAGGGATTTTTGTTAGTTCATCTGTTTACTCTTCCTTGATAACTTCATTCGCAAGCATTCGCAATATAACTGTGGTTGAAGAACTATTCAAAAAGGCAGCAGAGAGGAGAATGGTTAAGGATCCAGAAATTTACTTGAAACTTGTATTGATGTATATAGAAGAAGGGTTATTAGAGAAAACTTTGGAAGTTGTCAGGGTAATGAAGGAAGCAAACATTAAGGTTTCGGATTGTATTTTCTGTACTATAGTCAATGGTTTCTGCAAAAGAAGAGGGTTTCAATCTGCTATTGCAGTTTATGAGGAGCTGCTTCTGCAAGGCTGCAAACCCGGTCAAGTAACTTATGCTTCAATCATTAATGCCTACTGTCGACTTGGTCTCAACTCGAAAGCTGAAATGGTGTTTTTAGAGATGGAGCAGAAAGGGTTTGATAAATGTGTTGTGGCATATTCTAACATGATAGCAATGTATGGAAAAGCAGGGAGAATAAGGGATGCAATGAAGCTAGTGGCGAAAATGAAACAGAAAGGATGTCAGCCGAATGTATGGATTTACAATTCTTTGATGGACATGCATGGGAAAATCAAGAACTTGAGACAGGTAGAGAAGCTTTGGAAAGAGATGAAACGAAGGAAGATAGCGCCGGATAAAGTCAGCTACACCACCATCATCAGCGCTTACAACAGAGCAAGGGAGTTTGAGATGTGTGTGAAATTCTATCGGGAGTTTAGACTGAACGGAGGTTTGATCGATAAGGCCATGGCCGGAATCATGGTTGGGATTTTTTCTAAAACAAGTCAAGTCGATGAGTTAGTGAAGCTTCTGCAGGACATCAAAGCTGAAGGAACTCAGTTTGATGGAAGGCTATATTTTTCAGCTATGAATGCTTTGAGAGATGCCGGATTGGAAAAGCAAGCTCAATGGTTGCAAATGAATTTTGATACTACGTAGATTAATACTCTTGACCACCCAAAGTTAGAAATCTGGGATGTGTATATGGAAAGTCTAACCTGCAGCTTACAACCTGAAGCTTTTCAATGCAAGATAATAGGATCTGCAAAAGTGGTTTCTTTGCATTAGTAGTGATTACTTGCTTTTCCAGCTAGATTCATTAGGAAAACTCAGGGGTGGGATTTTTTCCTGTAAAATGCTGTATTATAAGAGATCAATCATCAAGAATTCAAGATACATGACATGTGTTTCTTCTTTTTCATCATTTTTCAACTACTCTACAATAACTTAAAACATGAGAATACAAAATTGTATTGTTGCAGACTCTACGTTGTTTTCTTCACCATTTTGCAAGATATTATACAAAGGTTATAAAAAAACCTAAGTAGATTTTATAGAAGTCAAAGAACTACTGCTCACACTGCGTTTACCAAATATAATACATTCATGATTCAACCATAGGATGGAGCCAGGCATTCATCAACCATATCAACAAGATTTGGATTTTCTAGTGCTGCTGCAACACGTTCTTTATCATTCAGTTGTTTATTAACTGCATTGTAAAAGAGAAAAGAGAAATGAGATAATTCGTTAACTGCAACACTATTCAAAGCAAGCTTTTCACTTACCATACTTGGCTCCTATTTCTATCATATGTAATGTGATAATTATTCTGCTTAGGTAGTAAAATCATTAGCTATCAAGAGAACAAACATTTCCCACCATGAAAGGAAGAGAACTCGTAATCAATCTAGACCTTAGTTTGAAGGCTACCACACTCTTTTAAAGTTAATCTGATGATCTCTCTTGACTTCACAACAAACTTTTGGATACACGGCTGGCAATTGACTCTGAGATAGATAGAGAGAGAGAGAGAGTACCTGCAGCTTCTGTGGCATGAGTTCCAGGCGCAACCCTTATATCCATCTAAACACAGTAAAGAACAGTCATTAGCATGAAGAAGGTAACCAACCTAGGGTCAGAGACAGAAAAATAGAGCAACAAAACACCTGCATAAGAACCACATATAATTTGTGTTCAACAGATTACCAAATATAAGAGCTGGGAATTAATGACTACAAACAATTCAACCAAATCATTAAGAAACCATGCAGAAGTGGAGAATGTTCTGAATCAGTCAAATAGATTTTAGCATAGGACCTAATAAGAATGTATTGTTAATTGATTGACTATCACTTGAGGTATGGGCCGAGCAATGAAAACACCCCACATGGGTTTGGAAAAGCCTCATATTTTAATATGACAGAACCAGAATGAGTAACGGGCTACAAAAGTCAGCATATTGCAGCATTAGCAAAAGATGATGCCAGAAGAAGTTACCTCTTCCATTTACAAGAACAAACATCAATCTCAAATTAGTCTAGCACCAATGTTCAAGCAGCAAATTTAAAGTAGTAATATGCTAAGATATATCCCAATGTAATTTTTTCCATCAGTGGAATTTCTGAAGCAAAGAAGCAGCTCAGATCAACATGGCATCTCAATTGATATAAGATCAAAATTAAGGTCTCAGACATCGCCTAATAAGATGAGAGGGGTAAGAAACATATTTTCAGGTTGTCATTCCAATACGAGTAATGATCACATTTCATTTCAAGGAATTAATCCTTTAATTACAAAATTCCCAGTTCTTGTCCCCAGTTTAGTACTTTCCAATCACCATATAAACTGCTTATAATCAGAGGAACAAAACCTTAAAAGTTTAACTCTCAGAAATTTACCTTGTAGCGAGAAGGGAGACTCCTCATGAGTTTAACTCTCAAGCAAAGACCAATAACCGTAGCCATGCTACAATGTTCAACAGTAGGAGTAAATGTGACCCTGAATAACAAAACCCTTTGATTAAAAATTAAAATTTTTTACTAAAGTAGATAACAAAATGAGCAGAAACTATCAAAATTGATCATTTTACCTAACATAACCACGATCGTTGTCTACTTCAATGGCATCTTCAGTTATAACTTTAAGCTCTTCCAAAGAGTAAGGATGCTCTGGATCCTTTATATCTCTAATATGATTTAATTAAATGTTAAAGAACATCAAATAACATTTTCTCCACATAATATAATAATTACTAAAAATTTTGCGTAAAAGAAAAAGAAAATACTAACAATAAGAGCAAAAGAAAAAGGATATCAAAAATTTCAAGCTGGTCGATAGGTTCGACAGCGTATTCATCAAATTGAGGAGCTGAATTACGAACCCGCCGCTCTTTCTTCTCGTACACAACAGGGTTTGCATTTATCAAACCGGAAACCATAATTTCTGAATAAACAATTAACAAAACAAACTTATAAGAACAAAATTGTTAGTAAATCGATTGTTTTTTCTTCTATCTATCTCCCATATATAAGATAGAATCGAAATTGAAAAGAAAAAAAAATGCTAATATCAATTGATATATGAATTAGAGAAATTAAAAAAATAATCGAAACCTCACCAGTTACGTTAATTTGGCTTTGGAAATGGATCAGAAATTAAGTTAAGACCAAAAAAAAAAAAGAAGGAAGGAAGGAGTATGGAAAACGTTGGTTGAGCTGGTCTCGCCGGCCAGGAGGGAAAGACGGCGACGGCGACGGCGACGGCGAGATATTGCTGCTATAGGTGAAGGAGTCTGAGGGTTGTTTATTCGTATCGTTGCAAGTGGCTTGGGTAATTCTTTTCCGCCTTTCTAAAACCAAAAAAGTTCCCGAGACTTATTGGGAGTATTACTAGTACTATAACTTGACGTTCCATGGGCTAAACCCATATTTTTTTGCCCATCTAATATGGGCTAAACCCATATTAGAATTATTACCAAAAAAAAACCATATTAGAGAACTCCAACCAGAAAAGGGAATGTCTAATCTAATATAAAAGAGAACCCGCCATCGCCGATTACACACAAAAGAGGAAGAAGAAAAAAAAAAAAAGCCATCAAAAGAAAAAAGAAAAGAGAAGAGGCGAGAGAGATGAGAGAGATGGGTGATAGATCAGTGTATGTTTGTCACCAAACAAGTGGAAATTATCCAACTTGTGAAATTTTGGAAATCAATTTGCGACAACTGCTGGCCTGTAGGTGTAGGTGTAGGCACGGCGACATCGAGATGGACACTAACATTAAAATTGACGGCGACGATGAATTTCGATGCAGCAGCTGTGAGTTGAATAAGACAGAGATGAGGCGAGTGGCTTGGAGGGGCGGTCCCGATAATAACCCAAACGTGGCCGGATTCATGGGTTGTGGGGTTTATAATTCGAGAATCATTGTCGGCGGTGGGTTGTTACCTGATTTGAAAGAGAAATCAAGTTTTAAAACGGAGTGCAGCGATGCTCTTTATGAGTTCCGACCCATTAATAGGCGGTTTTGCAAAAGGAAGAAGCAGAAGCAGCCTCTAACCCTCCCTTCGCGGCGAGGACAGCCTTTGCTTTTCGAGTGGAGAGACAGACTGTACGCTTTGTACGGTGCCCCCAGATCCATATACAGCTTATCTCAAAATTATTTCGTGAAAGGAGCAGCATTCGATTTCTATGATGCCAAGCTTAAAACTTGGATTCCCTTGCCACGTCCTCCAAAGCCCGATTATCCTCACAAATCATACGCAATTTTTGATGACAAGCTCTATGTTCAGAGTTGCCATACTGGCGTATTTTGCTTCGATTTGGTAACAAACCAATGGAGTCAACAGCCTATTTCGCTTGCAGAAGCATTTGTCTGTGAAGGGAAGATAATAGCATTGCCTTTTGGGAGTGATTATGTGCTTATCGGATATGGAGGATATGCAACAGGTGGCTTGTTTGCGACTTATTTTAGTCGTGCCACTGCCACTATCTTGGGATCTCAACATCTTAGAATAACCCTTCCTCTCAACTGTGAAGCTTCTCCTTGCCATCTGGTTGATTTAGGAGATGGGAATATTTGCTTTTTTGCTTCCATACAACGAGACTCAAACTCAAACTCGCCCTCGCCCTCGCCCTCTTATTATGATATTTATATGGTCAAATTCAAAGTTGAGATTTTGCCTCGTCACCATTGGAGTTATGACGACGTGGTCGATGATGTCAGCAACCAGTTCTTGCGCATCACCGTTTTGGCTACACGCATCTTCCAATTTGATATCCACCACTTCAATCTTACTAATAATCCCACTGGTGTCTTTGGACACACCATTGGTTGCTTTGTGCTCTAAGTAAAGTAGCTTCTTTTTGTTACTTTACTTGCATTACTATTGAAATGTATTCTCTTCATTTTTTTTTTAAGTAAACCTTCCGTTGGAATTTGGATACATCACCAAAATTTGCTTGGTAGTTGGTGGTAAAAGGGCCAAGAAATAAATAGAAACAGGTCATTTTGTTTTAGTTTATGACACGAGTTTAAGAAAGGCTTGTCTGGCCCAACTCAAGGTTTGTAGAGTTCCCGACCCAATTCGAAGAATTGAGAGTTGCACTTACTCCAGTAGGAGACTTTAAAATGGCAATTTTCTCACTTTTTGTTTCATAAGTTAAGTTACGACTGTTCCCACTCCTGCATAACTTTTTGCAAATGTTTTTTTGGTAAACCAAAACTTTACTAGCTTGATGCCCGCCCCAAATGGGGCGGGTTGTATATTTTTTATTTTGGATTTACAATATTTATTCTATTGATTTTTTTAGCATATGATAGTAAAAAAATATATAATATAAAAAAAGTTGATTTTATATTTATTCTATTGAACTTGAATTGTTCGAATTTAATATAAAGAAAGTGATATTGTAAAGCGATATTGTAAATAGTTATTATTCGGTGCACTGATAGTGTAAAATTTAGACTCCACAAGCGAGATGAGGAGTGACACATTCATATTTTCTAAATTAATTTTGATTTAAAAATTCAAAATTATTCCCTAAATGACACATGTCAACCCGTAACCCTCGCATGTGTAATCTGTTAAACTCCACTGATAGTAGACCCGATAATAACTCTATTGTAAAAGTACGTAAATAAGAAAATGCCCATAGGGAAAAAAGTATAAACTAAAATGTTTTGAGAGTTAATAAAACATACAATTATTATTAGGGTACGACTAAAGATTCGAACGATTTCAAACCCGAATGATTCGATAGCCGAATATCTGGAAATCTGAGACGCAAAAGTTAAATTAATTTAATTAGAAATGAAAACTAACATAACAAAAATATTATTCTTTTATAATCTATTAATAGTTTGAGATAATAATATCCAAAAAAAAATATAAACAAAAAACCTAATACTAACAAAGAAGTTTGGAGAGTCTATAAAATATTAAAAATTATTAGAGTAAAATCACATTTATTAACAGTTTGAGACAAAATGTTCATAAAAAATATATACAAACAAAAAAGTTTAGAGACTTGATAAAACGTCAAAAAAAAAAAAAACAAAATCAGGAAAAAGGTCCAAGATTCAAATGGCAAATTGTCTGATACACAAATAGGGGGAGATTGAGACACAAACGTTTGTGGGAGCCTTTTTGTATGATGGGAAGGCCTGGGTCGGCTCTCTATTGGGTTCGAGTCCAGCCCAAATTTCCCTGAAGAGAAATCGGGTTATAATAAGAGATCGAGACCAAGATTAGAGAGAAAACGTTGGTTGCTATCCAAAGAACACTTCCTGCCATAGGAAATGAGTTGTAGCAGCGGAGAAACTGAGGAAGATGAGAAAGATGAACAAGAACACCAAAATCGTATTACTTTGAAGTAAAATGAATCGAAAAACTTCTTTATTAATTCAGGACTGTGGGAAAAAGATTGAGTGTGAGATTTGGGAGAAAGAAGAAGGAAACATTGAGAACAATGGAATCAAAATACAAGATTTTGACGATGGAGGAAAACACTAATTTGGGGAAGATGGAGACTGATTTCTTCTTGTGTTGAAGGTTCTTTAGAGCTTCTTGATGAAAATGATGATTCTCTTCTTTGTATGGAGCTTGTGATATGAGGATTGTGGTAGCTTTTGATAGATGTATTGTGATGCCATTTTTGCCGTTAATGGCCTCTTTTTATAGTTCTCCTCTTGACCGGTCGGAAGCTTTATCCGGTGACCTCCTTGGCTCTTGCTTTTTGATTAATTGCAGTGATTAGGCCTTAGGTCCAAGATGAAGAATCTTCCGGTTTGAGGAAGGCAATCAGCTGAATCTTTCTCCTCCTCTACAAGGATAGCAAAACGAGATCCCGAATTCTTTTTGGAGGTGATACCATCATTAGCAGGTGAAGGTTTAGGACTATCAATTGGTTTTGACCCATGACTCGATTTAGGAGGAGAAGTACGTCGAGTCAATTTCTTAGCTAACATCCAAGGGCCAAATTTCTCGTTCTCATAATCCTTAACTGGAGGGTTCAAAGGAGTAGTCGAAGAAGAACTTTGTCCCGTGCGTGGCTAGAACAATAGTAGTCTTCTTAGAGAGGGGGCACTCCATATTATTATGGACAAATTTTCCACAATCAAAACAAAGCATACAAAGTCCCTCATATTCAACAACTTTCCATCTACCCCCCAGTCTCTTCCTCTTGTGTTCATGCGTCGCTATCGTCGATGGCAACTTTTCACTTGGTTTGTCGAGGTTCCTCCAACGTCAAAATAAGCTTTGTTTCTTGATTCCACTATCTGCACCCAGCCGATTACCCCATTTATGTTAGGGAACAACTTCCAAGCATGGTTGTTCCTTTCAAAGGAGATAAACGGAGGAGTTTCCTTCCTCTTTTGCCTTCCAAGCCGCATCTCCCAATGAGTTTCCTGTTGTGGGCTTGGTCCACAGTAGCCCTTAGACCTGCAATGAAGATTAATTAGCACTTAATCCCTGTCATAAATGGTTAAATATGAAGGAATTTGAATTTAAGTAAAATGCTTCCCTTAAATGCTTTCCTCAGCAGGAAGTTTGACATGCTGCAGCAGGGAATTGAGTTTTATGTCTTTTGTCTTCATGCCTTTGTTTGTGTGGTTAGTTGGCAAGGCCCCAACGTTTTGGGCCTTCTTGGGCCGAAAAGTGGACTTTGAAAAGGCAAGCCCTCCAATGTGACATATATATATGTGATGTGGGCTTTTATTATATGTGAATATGGAAATGGTTAGTAAGGCCCAATGTATTGCATATGTGATGGGCCCTTGCCATGTAGAAAATTGCCCTTGTGTTGCATGTGTTTAGGGACTTTAGTATAGATATCTCTGTGTTATATGTGTTTGACGACTTTAGAAGGAGAATTGCCCCTGTGTTATATGTGTTTGGGGACTTTGGGAGAGAGAAATGCCTTAGGGATATGAGAGATATAAATATGAGGGGATAGATGACCCAACCATGAGTATGCTTGGTGGGCTTTGGATCATTCCAATTTTGACCCCTAACAATGTTCAATTTAGTAAATATAAAAGTTTTTAGAATTTTGTAAAAAGAAAAAAAATGGCACATGTCACTCAAAAGAATAGAGACTTGGCATTAAATTAAACAACTTGTTTACTATTCATTTTGGTAACATGTTAAGCAATAAATTGGGCCACTTGTTTTAATTCTGTTGCTTGACATTAGTTTTGTATAAATGTTTGATTACCGAAAAAAAAATTCCAAAAAGTTATGCTCAGAAATTTAAAGGTTATTTTTTCTTTTTATGTCAAAGTTCAAGAGCAATTTTGTTTATCAATTTGAAATCATTTACTTCTTTTATTTCAAGTGACAAAAGTCCAATCAACGAAGAACTAAATTCCTCTTCAGCTTTAAGAGGATAACTCGAAGTTATAAATGTAGAAGTAATAACTAAAATGGTTTCATCCTTGCAATCTACAAGGAAGCGAGAAGCATCTTCAAATTTGGGAGGAGGCACATAATCAAGAAATTGGGATCTACAGTCAATAACCTTTCACGACATCCTAAAAGGATAAAACCATCACTGCTGCCATAAGATAATGCCAAAGTGGAACTGTGAAAGAAAATCTCTATCATCACCGGTAGGGAAAGGAGTCATTCAAATGAAGAAGAAAAAAGGAAAGATTCTTCAACTGAATCAATAGAAGCGGTCACAAAAAGAAAGAGTAAGGATCCGGATCAGGATCAAGAGAAAAATCGAGTTTATTGAGAATTGCATAAGCCAAAGCTAGATCACCGGAGTTTAGACTTTTGGGTTCGAGACAAAAAGGTTTTGAAATGCATCTTTCGAAACCAGATAATCCCCCAGACTTACTAAGATAACAATGGAAAGGAACAAGCTTGAAAATCAATATAAAAAATAGAAGAAGAGAGTACCTGCGGTGGAGAGTGGCGACTGGCGCTGGTGAGATGGTGCTCTAGGGAAAATTCGAATTCAAGGCTTTTTGTTTTGCCCAATTCGTCTTTTTGTTTTGTTTGTAATAAGAGTTCATTAAGCTCTCCCAATTAGTCGTTAATCACTTAATTGTGTTAAAAAAAAAAACCCCGCTTAAATTTAAAAAATCCCGCTTACTTAGCTTTAAACATTACTAACCCCACTTAAATAAATAAATATAATATAATTAGATTGGGTTGGAACCCGAAAGTCAAAAATGCAATTGTGGCCTTATATAAGATATACTAGATCCATGACACTCATTATGTGAAATAAAAAGATAGATTATAATAGTTTTCTTTTTTGACACACTTAAATTGGTAGTTTTTTGTTTTAAAAAATGATATAAATAAAAATTAAATATTATATATCTTTAGTGGTTTTATTTTCAAACGGGTAGTTTTTATTTTTGCTTTTTAATCTCTTAAAAACTGAGTTTGTATCCAAGTCAACTCGTGACACAAACTCAGGACTTCACTTTATAATTAGTATAGATACTATATTAGTTACAATATATACCCATCTAATTACTACAGAAATTATCTCAAAAAAAATTACTAACGAAATTCGCTCCGGGCCTTACATTTCTTACTTCTCAATATAAATAATTGTGCTAAACATATATATATATATATATATACTAGTATTCGCTTCTACGTGCGTTGCACGTGATCCATTGTGTTTAAATTAAAAAAAAGTTAAAATAATGATTGAAATTATTTATAAGTAGAAGTGTCAAATCTGATTCAAACTCAATAATCCGTCCAACCTGACTGGCCCGATTTGACCAAAAAGTAAATGACCCGAAGTCATCCTATACAGATTCGACAAACCCGTAACCCGAATAATCTGAGAAGTTAACCCGAATGATCCGAGAATATTATGAACTAAAATTATGTTTTATTTAATAAAATTTCAATTGAATCTGAGTCCTATACCCGAAAAACCCAAAACCCGAATGACCTAAAATCTGAGTGGCCTAAGGACAAAACCCGAACCCGCCTGATCTCAGACCTAGCAGACCCGAGACCCGAATGACCTGAACCTAGATGAGGCGAAACCCGAATTTTTCAAGAAAATTACTTGTCTCATTTGATCTATACCCATATGACCCGAACTCGAAACCCATCCAACCCACCTGATTGACTCCTATGACTTTATAAGTTAAATGAAATAATTGTGTGTTACTCTTCTTTTTATTTTTAAAAGCTTTAATTAAATTAGTAAAATGGTAAAAATAAAATAGGTATAAAAATATTATATTTAATAAAATAAAAATAGAGCTTTTAATTGGCTAAAACTATAAAAAGTATATTTAAAAAATTAAAAATTAATTGTATAATGGCAGTTTTTAGAAATATGTTAGACAAATAAGGATATAATTGCTGTTTCAAAAATTAAATAAGGGCATAATAGGTGTTTCAAAAGTTTTACAAAACTCGTATTTTTATATATAAGTACGAATAAGGGGAAACTTTATGTTTTCCGATTGTACCCTTATTTTTAGAACATATTTCCAATTGTACCTTTTTTTTTAAAACATATTTCTAAATTGCCGTTACTAAATAATATTTTTAATTATTCCATTATTTTTTTAATCATAAATTATTCCATCATATGAATTTAATATTTTACTTTTAATTTTAATTTTTAAATGTCAATAAAAAGAATAAACTAACACTAAGACTAACACGTACAATACTATTGTTAGTGAAGCTCCATCTCTTCGTTATATAATGTTTTGCGGCATTCATTTTGTTCAATTGGAAATTGTTGAGTTAGAAGAGTAGTTAATATTATGATTTTGATTTTCTTGTCTCTATGTGGTTATCAAAATTTCATAAAATGGTTATTATAATTCCATGAGAAGGTTATCAAAATTTCATAGTGTGGTTACCAAAATTTCATAGTGTGGTTACCAAAATTTCATAGAGTGGTTACCAAAATTTCATAGGATCAGATTATTAAAATTTTTTAGGTTGGTTAATGAAATTTCATAGGTGGTTAATCATCACAATTTTATAGAAAGGTTATCAAAAAGATTTCAAAATGTCATAGCGAGGTTATACAAATTTCATAGTGTGGTTAACAAAATTTCATTAGAAGGTTACTAATACTTTATCGGGAGGTTATCAAAATTTTATAGTGTGGATATCAAAATTTCATATGAAGGTTATAAAAGTCTCAATTTCATAAGGAGTACCAAAATTTGATGGAAGGTTATCAAATCTCATAGAGTGATTATCGAAATTTCATAAAGATCGTTGATATTATGATTTTGATTTCATAAAGTGATTATCGAAGAGTAGTTGATATTATGATTTTGATTTTCTTGTCTCTATGTGGTTATCAAAATTTCATAAGATGGTTATTATAATTCCATGAGGAGGTTATCAAAATTTCATAGTGTGGTTACCAAAATTTCATAGTGTGGTTACCAAAATTTCATAGAGTGGTTACCAAAATTTCATAGGATCGGGTTATTAAAATTTTTTAGGTTGGTTAATGAAATTCATAGGTGGTTAATCATCACAATTTTATAGAAAGGTTATCAAAAAGATTTCAAAATGTCATAGCGAGGTTATACAAATTTCATAGTGTGGTTAACAAAATTTCATTAGAAGGTTACTAATACTTTATCGGGAGGTTATCAAAATTTTATAGTGTGGTTATCAAAATTTCATATGAAGGTTATAAAAGTCTTAATTTCATAAGGAGTACCAAAATTTGATGGAAGGTTATCAAATCTCATAGAGTGATTATCGAAATTTCATAAAGATAGGATTATCAAAGTTTATATGAAGATTATCAAAATTTCATAATGTTGTTATCAAAATTTCAAAGCGAGGTTATTAAAATTACATAATGTGATTATCAAAATTTAATAGAGGTGTCAACAAAATTTTATAAAGAGGTTATCAAATTTTCAAAATGTGATTACAAAAATTTCATAGTGGTATTTCTGGGGAGGTTATCAAAATTTAGGGAGGATAATCCTATCTTTATGACTTTTAATCAAAATTTCAGGGAGGATACCAAAATTTAGGGAGGATATCAAAATTCAGTGTGAGTATCAAAATTTCATATGAAGGTTATCAAATTTTCATAGTTTAGTTTTCAAAATTTCATAAGAGGGTTATCAAAATTTCATAGTATGCAGATCAAAATTTCATAGGGAGATTAACAAAATTTCATAATGAGATTATCAAAAAAATCATAGGGAGCTTATCAAAATTTGTAGTTATCAAGATTTCATAAGAAAGTTATCAAAATTTTATAAGGAGATTTATTAAAATTTTATAGGAAGATTTACCAAAATTCCATAGCGAGGTTATCACAATTTCATAGTGTGATTATCAAAATTTTAAAGTGTGATTACTAACAATTATATGGAGGTTTTTAAATTTTTATAAAGTGGTTATCAATATATCATATGGAGGTTATCAACATCTCATAGTGTTGATTATCAAAATTTCATTGGGAAGTTATCAAAATTTCATATTGAGGTCTTCAAAATTCCTTAGGGAGGTTAACAAAATTTCATAAGAAAGTTAAAAAAAATCATAAAAAGATTCTTGAAATTCCATAGTATCGTTATTAAAATTTCATAGGAAGGTTATCAAAATTTCATAATGGGATCATAAAAAATAGTGTAATTATCATAATTTAATAGAGAGACTATCATAATTTCATATGAATTTTTTATATTCTTGAAATTTCATAGTATCGTTATTAAAATTTCATAGGAAGGTTATCAAAATTTCATAATGGGATCATAAAAAATAGTGTAATTATCATAATTTAATAGAGAGACTATCATAATTTCATATGAATATTTTATTTAAACACGTTGCGCCACGTGCAACGCCGCACGTGATAGCTAAAACTAGTATATATATATATATATATATACTAGTAAATACACGTGCGACGCACGTATGGTAATGATTTATAAAATATAAGAGTTAAAATAATATAAATATAATAAATAGCATATTAATTTGTAATATAACATGAAAAATTTATTTTTATAAATCATATAAAATAAAAATAAATGCAAATCCAAATGAAATAAGGTTATATAATAAATAGTATATACTTAATGGTCTATGAAAATAAAGTTCTTAATCTAATCTTCCTCTACTTCAGTCTTTTTGTCAGTGATATTTTATAAGTTCATCAAAGTTCATTTTCATCATCAAGTAAAAATATTATGATCAATTCCCTAATCAAAATTTATTGAAAAAAGAAATTATAGTACTAATAACAGATTCAATAAGTTTACATATATCCTTAGTATATCAATAACCTTACATCCATGTAATTTAGTACCCTTTGATTTATAATAAAGATTATGACATTTTCCCCCTAATCTCCCTACTTAATTTACAAAACAAAAATTTAAAACAAAACTTACCAATCTTATAGGTGAAATGAATTGAATATGTAGATAGTAAATCGTATCAACAAATTCCATAAACTTACTTTTTAGTAATTAGTAATTATAGTAAATATACAACAATGAAAGTTAACAATTTTACTATATAAGGTTACACAAAATGCTATAATTTTATCAATAGTTTCAATATCTTGCAAAAAAAAAAAGTTTCAATAACATTACATCCTTAAAAATGTTAGTTCCCTTTCGTCAATAATAATGGTAACAAATTTTGTATTTGAGGTTATCAAACATCTATAGAAGTATTATAATAATAAAAAAAAAACTTCAGTAAACTTACATGCTTAATAAGTTTTGTAAGCTTAATAGCAAAAACAATAAGTTTTGTAAGCTTTTATTTAAATGAAGAAGGTTATACCGATCTTCTTATTCAAGGTTACTAAAAAAAAAACTGCAAGGTTAATAAAAATATTGAGTTGCTAGCTATTACCTAAATTAATTTGTAACCTTACATTAGTTACCAATTTTCTTATATAACATTATTAAAAAACTTTAGAGGTTATTAAAAAATTGAGATGCTATCAACAAATTTAATAATGATATGAATCCTTAATAAAATTATATACATTTCATCAATAATAGGCTATTGCTTTTCTTATCAAAAGTTATATTAAAAACTATTTTAGTTATCGAAGAAGTTATGATATTATCAACAAATTAAGTAATCTTATACCTTTAGTAATTTTAGAAGCATTTTGTTAATAATGACGGATGTTAATTCACTTATCTAATGTTTTAAATAACCAAAAATATTATATATACATATTATGAACAAAAGTTAGAGTATTCTTTTTAAAAAGTTCAGCAACCTTAAATCCTTAGTAAATTGAGTAGCTTTTCATTAAAAAAAAAGGATGAATAATCAATTTTCTTATATAAAATAAGTAAAATTAGGTTATAAAAAAAGCTATGATCCTATCAACAAATTCACTAACCTAATATCTTAATTTCCAATCTTGTAATCTAAAGTTGTTAAGAAGTTATAAAAGTTATCAAACTTAGTAGTAACTTTTTTTTTTTGTAAAATTGAATATTACCAATATATTTACTTAAAAGTTACAAAAACATTTTTAAATGCTATCAAAATGGTTATAGTGCTATATCCTTACTTTTTGGTCACCAATTTTTTTTATCTAAAATTTTTATAAAGGCTATAAAGGTTATAAAAAAGGCATGATGCTATCAACATATTCAAGTACTTTATATGTCTATCAATATTAATAATCTTGTATTACTAATTTTCTTATTTATATATATAATGTCATTACAAAAGTTTTTTTAAATAAATGATCAAAAAGCTATCGGCAAATTTTGCAACCTTACATTCTTAATTAATACTTTACCATCCTTGGTAATTTTAGTAGGTTTTAATCAATAATAATGAAAGTTGCCAATTTTCTTATCTAACTTTAGTCAAAAAGTTTTAAAGCTTATTAAACATGCGATAATGCTATTAACAAATGAAGAAAAGTTAATTGTTTTAGCGACTTAAGTGACCTTCACGAATAATGAAGTTTACCAATTATTTAATCTAAACTTACTAAAAAAAAGTTGCAATGGTTATCTATAAATATATTATTTACCAACTAATTTATGAACCTTACATTATTAGTAATATTGGTTACTAAGTTTTTTATTTAAGGTTACTAAAAAAGTAATAAAAGTTATAAAGAAAAACATAATAATGCTATAAAGAAATAAGTAACCTTTCATCCTTGTAATTTTTAGTAACATTTTTTTATCAATAATGAGAGTTACCGATTTCATTATATGATTATATATATATATATATATATATATACTACAAATTCAGTACTTTAAATCCTTAGCAATAGTAATTTTAATGAACGTTTATCAATAATAAAGATTACTAATTTTTGTATCTAATTATGGTTACTAAACAGATTTGAAGCTTATCAAAACAATAATGATGCTATCAACACATTCAATAATTTACATGCTTAGTAACATCAGTAAATTTTCATTATTAATATTGGTGAAGGGTTCCAATTTTTTTAATCTAAGGTTAAGAAAAACTATAATGATTATATAAAATATATAGTACTATCAACCAATTTTATAATTTTACAGTTTTAGTTAGTCACTTTGATTATCAAATTTCATATTTATGGTTACTGAAGAAGATAAACTATAATCAAAGAAGTGTCATATATTGAGAAACACAGTCGATAAAATCCTTATAGAGAAGCAAAAGGAAAAATTAGTATTGGTATTGTAGATATCCGGTTGATTACTTGAGGAACTTTAATATCTTTGAATCATTTTGGATCAAATAATTCAAGGATATTAAGGTAAAGTAGGGGAAAAAAGATTGGGCAATGTAAAATAGGAATACAAAGGTTTTGTCTTTTGGATATACATCCAAATTCCATAAGCTCACTTCCCAACAATAATGTCTCTTCCGTGTACTATCCAAAGTCCCAAATCAAAACTAAGACCAAAGTTCTAATTCCTCTAATTTATAATCTCCCCCTATGTTAACGTACCAACTTCGCTTTAACGGAAAATAAAAATTCCAGACAATTAAAACTATAAATGAGTACCAAAACAGTAAAACTATTAAAGAAATCACCCATAACACATTTAAGGTTTTAATAATCTAATTATTAAGTGGTGGAGAACTTTTATTTAACTTTAACAAATGAAAAAATAGTAATTCATAATTCATAAAACTTTTACATATTAAAAGAAAAAAATTACATAATCTTTTGAATTTTTTTGAGGAAAAAATTGGAAAGGAGAAATTGGTATTAAAATTTTACAAATATAAAATTGTTGAGGTCCTCCAAAATAAAAATGCCATTATTATCTACTTTCTCCCTCCTCTTCATGGCTTAACTCCATTGGAAAATCCCGTATGCCATAAAAAGCTATCAATCATATTCCAATTAACAACTCTCAAACTTGATAGTTCTTCATAGTTTCAAAATGCAACTATTTTGGATTGTAAGCTTTGAATCCTTGATAAATCCCTTTCTATACAGTCACTATTTTCCTAAAAAATCATTTTTTGTCCCAAGTAAATTAAATAACCAGATAATCAAATCTTTTTATAAAATATATATGCAGTTTGCAACACTTGGTGGTGGCCAATCAATTAAAGATTTCTACTTCGTATTTTGAATGCATCATCTCTTGGTCAAGTTAATAATGAATTTAGAAGGCAAAGTCTTGGTTTTTGAAAAACTTTCAATCTAACTTATTCATTCTTTTCGGGGTAGAATAATTATAGTTTGTTCAAGAATTCAAATTTCAATTAATTTGAGACAAATTATCGTAATCATTCACAATTGAGACTATGTTAAAAGTCAGAGATCTTCTTCCAAGTATATTCTTAACTGGAATTTGTTTTAAAAACTTTAATATGATTTAGTTATTAATAAATTTCTTAGAGTATGAAGTTTAATCCGTTGTATTATACAGTTTAGTTGATTCTCATGAAATAAGCATGTTAAACGATATTATTTTAGGGTCATCTTCATATATTTGTTTAAATTTGTCAAGGAGTTCTCTTTTCTTCTCCACAGAGATTTCTTTCATTTGTTTTTGCACTAATTAAATCAGAGCATCGTTATCTTTATATTTTTATTTTTTATAGTGAAAGATCATGAAAAAAAGGGAAAAACCAATAACACATAGAACTTAAAAAATTTGTTAATAAAGTTGCAGCTCACAAAAATTTAAAAGTTAAAGTTAAATAAAATTTTAAGAAGAAGTAAATTACTTATTAACCATTAAAACTTAATAGTTTTTATGAAATAAAAATACATGTTTACCCTTCAAAGGAAGACTAAATTTTTAAAATTAAAAAGGGTAATTTAGATATTTCAGATCAAGGTTTTTGAAGTTTAGAATTATAGAGTATAAAGATAAAGATATATTAGTTATGTAACTTCGGTTTTTATACCCATCTTCTTTATTTGACAGACCATAGTTAGTAATCTATACTATATATAAAAGTACGAGTTATGAGAAACTTTTGAATCGACTATTATATCTTTATTTTTCTAATTGAATCGACCATTATACCCTTATTATTCAAACATATTTCTTAAATGCCATTACTTAACTATTATAGTTTTATTCTACTAAAAACTCTATTTTTATTCAATTAAATCTAATATCTTTATAATTGCTTTATTTTTTTACTATTTTTATTTTCAAAATATACAGTTTTATTCTACTAAAAACACTATTTTCATTTAAATAAATTCAATATTTTATTATCTCAAAAAAATCAATATTTTATTTTACTCAACTAAAAACTCTATTTTTATTTTTCTGTAAAAAAACTCTATTTTTATTTAATTAAATATAATGTCCTTATAACTATTTTGTTGTTATCATTTTACTATTTTAATTAAGTAAACTTAGACATATTAGAACTTTTAAAATATATTCTTTTACAATTTTTTTAAAAATAAACTTTTACAATTATTCTACTAAAACTCTATCTTTTACAATTATTTTACTAAAAACTCTATTTTTATTCGATTAAATTGAATATTTTTAATAAATATTTTATTTTTACCATTTTACTTTTAAAATATTGGAGATTTTTTTGGTAGCTATGGATCCATTTCAATTATAATATGAGCTGATAAAAGTATTATTATCAAGTTTAAAAGTTAAAATAAATTGGCTAATCATTAACTATTCAAATTTTTTTAACAAATTAAGTTAAAAATTTATTTAAAATATAACTATTGTGATTCATTTTGTTTTTCTATTTTTGTAGCGTGTATTGGTAGGTTAAATATGGTTCTAAGTCAAATGAATCAGGTACTTTTCTCGAGTCATTCGGGTTTCGGCTCATTTAGGTTCATGTCTACTAAGTCTAATTGGGTTAGGCGGATTCGAGTTTTGACCTCAGGTCAATCGGGTTCCGGATCATCCGGGTTTTGGATTTTTCAGGTTTAGATTCAGCTCAATTTGGTCAGCGTTAAATTTTTTTTTTACACCAAAAAAACATAATTTTTTAATGTTTAATTCTTAATTTTATTTAATATATTTATTATTCGATTTTATTTTACAATCCACCACTGGTGAAGTTTAGCAAACTGCATATACAATTTGTCGTGTCTGAATAGGTTGGGTCTGGGTCGTTTACTTTTTTCATCAAATCGGATTATGTCGGATTGGACAAGTTATCAGGTTCGGCTTAGATTTGACAGCTCTACATATATAATTAATTTCAATCATTATTTTAATTTTCATTTAATTTAAATACGAATATCACGTGCTACGCACGTGGAAGTAAATACTAGTAATAATCTAATTAACAAACAAATACAAATACAACAAAAAAATATAGATAGCCCTCTTGGAGGCTTGAACCAAAAAAAGACTTGAATAACTTTATCACAAAATCTATGTATTAGTATTTGCTTTCAGGTAACCTCATCATCGATGTAGTTTACAATCACTTAAAAATCAAACGAAAATGAAAAAACAACCACACCCTTGAATGACTTTCTCAATTTGATTTTAAACGTTTCAAACTAAGAATACAAACAATATTTTACAATCCAAATTATAAGTCCAAACCATATATATATATAGAACAGATCGCATGCATAAACTCAGGGGAGGAATTGTTTCCTGCAGGCTCTACCGGGCGGAATAAAGCATTGATAAGAGTTGTCTTCCCACTACCAGTCCTGCCAAGTGCCAACTATTCCTGCTTCAAAGTCTGTGCTTGCATTGGCATCAGTCAAGTTCAGATTATTCAGAAAGAAACGGTCTCCCTCCCTGAAAGCTCTAATTGTCATTGCTCCAGCAATAGATTCAGCAAGGTGGCTGGCAACCAAAGACTTTGTTGTGCCATTGATTCGCATCAATTCCTTTGCTGAACCTTTGTAGTGTCTCTAATTGTTTTATTAGGAACATAAGTGCAAACACATGAGAAGGATGGGAAATTAAGAACTAAATTAAAGGAATTAGATTTGGAAGGAGGTAAACTTCGGTTGATGTATATATGCAATACCTGAAGTAGTATGGTCAAATAAATCATGAGAATGATGATAAAGGCAACTGGCCAGGCAAGAATTGCCAATAGAGAAAAGGTAAAGTAGGTATTTATGGTTGCTCCAAGAGTCATTACTAATTTGAAAGCCATTTCAAGGTCAATGGTGCTTAAATAGGAAGACACCTGCATAGTAAAATAGAAACTATATGAACTGTGAGCTTAGTAAAGAATTTCTCTGAGTAACAATAATTGAAGCTGTTTTTATGAGAAAACTTACTCAAGTTAGTATCCTTCCCAAAGGTGTCGAGTCATAAAAGGACATTGGTGCCCGGAAAATAGAATTTAGCAGCTTAGAAAAGATAGATTCTGATGCTTTGCAGCCTAGAAGAGCTAGATAAAGGGATCTCAAGAGCAAAAAAATTGTTATAATACATCCAATCACAGTGAAAACTGTGAATAATTCCACTCTGCTTACTTGAGAATTTTCGATGCATCAACTGCCCAACTCTGCATAATATGTGGAAGAAGACTGCCAAGGTGAAATATAGAAAGCCCTTGTTGTGTTTCAAATACTGTATGTAAGGCTTGAAACCTGTATCACCAGTTTCTCTTTCTTCCTGCTTAATCATTTGCTCTCCGTAAGGCACTATTGACAGTTGTTTAATATGAACTTTCTGGTTCACATCTTTGGATTCCATAGCTCTCTCTTTTGAAGAATACAGGATGTCCATTTCTGACCCAATTGTGTTACTGTGTACATTTACAAGGTCCTGGAATACTTTACTTGAAGCAATAAGCTGATCATAACTAGCAGCCTCTTTGATATCACCAGCAGACATCAACTGTCATATATAAACATAATGAGGTATGTATTAACAGATACTTGGAAAATGTTATGTAGAAGCAGAATTTAAGTGGTTTTTAGTTTGGAGAAAGGATGAAAGAAGATTGCAATGTTGATAGCAAGCTTACCAAGATAGAATCAAAAGCTGGAAGGAAATTGACTTGGTGTGTCACAAGCAAGACTGTTTTATCTGACAAAGCTCTGAAGGCATATTCCTAAGATAAAAAAAAAGATGTCGGTTAAAAGAGAGCAAGACTGTTTTATCACACCTGATGAAAATTGAGTGCTTAGACTTTATGTCATTGCATTCCTGTAGCTTTCTGTTTCCCATTTCTGGCGCCTCAAGAAATTTGAGAATCCTGTCTATGGAAACCTTTGCCTCAATGAACACTTGAAGAACATTAGGAATTGAACCAATTGGCTCCTGAAGAATGCGAATGCTCGTTAAAAATGTGAAAGTGCTAGCAGTATCTAGTGGAATCCTTAACAAGTAGCAGGTCCAAAAAGTAACAATTGACACTAAAATAGGAGAAGCCCAGAACCAAACTAGATTGTATCCTCTTTGTGATGCAATTCTTGGTACCCATTTGAATTCATCTTTCCTTAAACTTTGGATAATGTTCTTGAAATGTGTCTCCCAGGCATGTAACTTGAAGACCTTCATATATCCAAGCGTATCTGTGATAGCCTGAAGCCTTCTATCTTGTGCCAAGATGAGTTTCTTGTGATATTGAAGCTGTGATTTAGTAAGTGGATAATTTCCAATGACTGTCAATATTACAGTAACTAATGCAGCAAAAGTTGCCAGTCCCACAGTAGAGTATACGATGATCGATGCAAGACATAACTGAAGGCTGGTCGACCATATTTGACAAAACCAATATGGGAACTCCCCTATTTTATAGGCATCTACTGTAACGTTACTGGCAATCTCATCAGGAGAATGAGTCATTTTAGCAGCATTTGAT
Organism: Corchorus capsularis; assembly: GCA_001974805.1. NCBI lineage: Eukaryota > Viridiplantae > Streptophyta > Magnoliopsida > Malvales > Malvaceae > Corchorus > Corchorus capsularis. The sequence continues at coordinate 4,202 of AWWV01010084.1, read as the reverse complement.
AGTTGCAGTTGCTTTTGATATATTGCTGCAGATAGCATAGACTTTATCTGAAGTCCAATGACCCTTGTTTGGAAGAACCATTGCCTCTCAGATAAGGACTCCAAGCATTTTGTTATAAGCAAACGGTCAACATGTAGGCCTCATACTCAAAGGCTTCTTTGCCTTGAACAACCTCAATAAAAGCTTTAAGAAACAATGGACCGTTGCCTTGCTTATAACAAAGAATCCTGAAATTAACATGCCTTTCCAGTGAGAATGTATGATTATTGACAACATAGAGGGTGAACCACTTGATCTTCTCTGTTTCTCTATGGACAATTGATCCATATAGTTGGAGTAGCATGTTTGTGCTCGCAAGGCCTGCTGCAAAGTCGGAATGTCTTGGTCCATTTTAATTTCAAAACTCAATTTTTCACTTAAAAATGGAATTTTAAGCTATTTAATTTAATTATGTATATAGTTAATCAAGGATATCAAACTTCAATAATAGGCTATAATAGTCCATTGCTCAATCTAATCATGGTGCTTTCGTTATCAACACAGATATAGTGAACCAATTTTTACAAGGAGACCATATAGATTTGAAGCAATGTGGCTTCAACATCCCGATTGTACAAGGATCATCTCTCAAGCATGGAATGTTCCATCAGCTGCTTCTTATCAATATCAATTGGTTAGAGAAGCAACAATAAAAGCTTCACCAATTTCCCACTTACTATTTGCAGAGATGATAGTTTCATATTCATGAGATTCAACCATCAATTCAAGCTTGTCAGCATTTACAACAATTGTTAAACACATCTGCAGAGATCGATGACAGGTATATATTTATTTCCACTACACTGAATGTTAGACAAGGTGAATGTCCAGGCAAATATTTAGGAATCAACTTTGGAAATACTCAGAATAGCACAGGAAAGTTTTCTCCCAACAAGAATTCAAACTTATATATTCAATTAAACAATATACATATTACTTAGAGCACAAAGCAGCCAATGGTATGTCCAAAGACACCAGTGGGATTATTAAGATTAAAGTGGTGAATATCAAATTGGAAGATGCGTGTAGCCAAAACGGTGATGCGCAAGAACTCGTCGCTGAGATTAGGATACAGCAGGCTGTCACAACTCCAATGGTGACGAGGCAAAATCTCAACTTTGAATTTGACCATATAAATATTATAATAAGAGGGCGAGGGCGAGTTCGAGTCTTGTTGTATGGAAGCAAAAAAGCAAATATTCCCATCTCCTAAATCAACCAGATGGCAAGGAGAAGCTTCACAGTTGAGAGGAAGGGTTATTCTAAGATATTGAGATCCCAAGATAGTGGCAGTGGAGTCAATAAATGATCTCTTGGCAGAGTAATATTTTTTTGGATAAATATGTTGTATTCATCCGGTAGTATGAATAAGAACTATTACAAAACTAGTACAAAGAAACTATTACAAACAACTAACAGTTCACCAATCTAGCTGCAATTGAGATTAATTAATAACAAGTCAAGTTTAGAAATTACAAGTAGCAACAAAAATCCTAGTATTTGATAATATGGTTGTAGTGATGAAACGTTAGAAAAGACATGTTTTTTCATACTAACATGTTAGAGCGAGTGATCGTAAATCTCAACAAAGAGATTTGCCTATTGTCCTAATATTTAAAGATCAAGTAACCTCCCTTGCTCTTAAATATTTTTTGATCTTCACAAGAAAAAAAAAAAAGAATTAGTAGTAGATTTTGATTAAATTAGAAAAGATAATAACAACAAACACAAAGCATTGATTGATGATTGGGTATGAATGTAAAATCTCAATAATAATGTCTTTTATCAGCCTTCAAATTTGTCTTTTTTTTTAGTACTCTTTAGAGGTTTTTTACCCACTTGTGTTTGTTGTGTCACCATCTAACACGTCCAAAAAAGTTATGTGATTTTTCTTTCCGTTTTCTTCTTCCCTCGTATAACTTTTCAAGTTATCGTCGCATCCAAACTTAAGGTGACCATTAGAGAATTAACAGTAGGGTATAGGTTGCTATATGGTTTATTTTACTTTTTTTTTTCTGAATCATTTGTTTGTATAAATTAAATATCCTAATAATAAATCATACCATATAAGTTTAGTTTCATCAATATATAACGTATTTGGTGACAAAATGTTATACCTTGATTTCAATAAGATCATATTCAAATCTTGATAATTTCAAATAAAAAAAAGTTTTAGGTTTAAGTACGTAATAGTTTGGCTAATTGCTCAAATAAGAACCTAACGTTTACCAAAATGCTCAAATAAGGGTCCGATCTTTTAATTTGGCCAAATAAGGGTCTAACGTTATCGAAAATGCTCAAATAAGGGCCCGATCTTTTAATTTGGCCAAATAAGGGCTTAACGTTATCGAAAATACTCAAATAAGGGCCTGGTGTCAATTTGGATGATGAGTGAGACAGGCCCTTATTTGAGCATTTTAACAAACGTTAAGCCCTTATTTGGTCAAATTCAAAGATGGGGTCCTTATTTGAGCATTTTGGCAAACGTTAGGCCCTTATTTGGCCAAATTAAAATATCAGACTCTTATTTAAGTATTTTGACAAACGTTAGGCCCTTATTTAAGCAATTAGCCTAATAGTTTTCATGTTCCTTTCTAAATTCTAATCTATCAAGGAATAATGATACAAATGAAGAATAGTCTTCTCATATCATCTTAGTTACTAGTTTCAAGGATGATATACCGGGTTTATATTAATTACTCAAATTATACAATCCAATCATGAATTAGTCATTGATAATTATCATAGGAAGTTTATGCATTACCAACAAGTGGTTGGTTCAACACTTTCTTTAAATCAAGGTCTCGATCGAGATCGAGTATTTTGAATGAAAAAATTATTATTGAAGAACTTTATTTTACAGTGCATGTGTCGACACGGTTCGAACAAGATTAATTTGTCGATATAAAAAAAATTGAAGTTTATGCACCAAATATGAAGGAAAGGCTTTTTAGCTTTGGGCTAATGCTTGAGCAAAGTTGGGGCAGCCTTTTATTATGGACAAGTTCTATATATACATTAGCCTGGGCAAAGGGCAAGCTCTTTGCCAAGTTGCTTCAATCCAACAATGGTCCTTTTCATGCAAATTGGCCAAAAAACAGGGAGGAGTGAGTAAGGACAAGAAGATTTTGAGAAAGAAAGGAAAAGTTGTATGCTCATACTTAATACTCCATATACTTACTAGTTTAAGTGTGAGAGAGAGTGTATGTTTGGCGCTTGTTTTTGGAGCAACAAGACAAAACAGGATAATTGATAAAGCCCATTTATTCAAACAAGAGATTAAGGGGGAACAGTAACATTGTGGGTTCCTAGGTAAATTAATTTTCAAATTTTTGTTTGTTTTCTTGCATGTCTCATTGTTCATTGTTTATTTAATCAATGTTGTTGGGACTTGGGTGCAATGTAAATTGCAAAAACACCACCAAACGCTTTGAATCTCACTCATATTTTATTTTATTCAATTCCTTTTCTTTACGTTACAAAAAAATTTAATGCAATTTTTTTTTGGTAGAAAAGGAACATTCATAAGTTAAAGTTTAGTGCGAAATGCCGTTTGTCCAGCTGCATCAAGCGGCAATAAATCAACAATAAGAGTCGAAGGTTGATCTAAAATAACAAAAGCCTCTCTGAATGAATTACAAATCAGATTGCTGTCATACTTGGCTAAAGCATCGGCACATGAATTTTCCTCCCTAAACACATGTTGCACCTTAATTTCGTCAAAATGTTTAAGTAATGACCTGTATTCATTAAGCAGAGGAGCATATCTAAGGTTAGATGAAAGATCACAAGTTACAACATTTACCACCACAGAGGCATTCAATTCAACAATAAGTTTCCTAATACTAAAAGAACGGCTAAATAATCAATTCAGGATATAACGTTTGCTGCGCGGATCAATTTGGGATATAACATTTCAGAAACGCCAATTTAGGATATAACGTTACTGAAAACGATCAAATCAGGATATTTACAGACGGAAGTCAGGTGTTGAGTTGCACGCGCAGTGAAAGTGCGTTAAGGTTGAAAAAAAAAACAAACGTGTAATTTTTTTTTAGCCACGTGGAAAAAGGAAAAAAATAAAAAGTAGGAAATTGGGCGTCATATAAATAGCCAATGGTTTATGTTTAAAAAAAAAAACCCCTTCGATAGACAAAAAAAAC
>AWWV01010083.1:0-20148 GCA_001974805.1 Corchorus capsularis | reverse complement strand
GTTTGGATCCTTGGTATCATCTGCAGACGACTCATCATCATCAAGATTTACGTTATCAAAGCGGCCTAGTCGGAATTTTTAGTTTCCCCATCTGATGCTTGAGCTTGATGGTCAACCATTGGTGAACAAAACAAATTAACGGTGAGCCAAGTTTAACACCGAATTGGCTTGCCAATTTACAACCATAATTTTGCTGCACAGCCATCGGTAAAGTTAGGTTAGAATTAAGGCAAAATTCAGCCAAGTTTAACACTATATATTCTAGATTTTTCTAAGCTTTGTTAGGTAACTAATTGGCTTGGTATCCGGCCAAGTTTGGGTGTGTTTAGGTTTGTTAGCTAGACATTAATAGTGTTAGGCAAAGTTAGTTCACATTGCTATAGCTGCTTGCCTATATAAAGAACTCAATTGCAAGGGGCAAGTCGTGGAGAGCAACTGAGAGCAAGTGGTGTGGAGTTGAGAGCAGAGCAATTGTGGAGGGCAAATTTGAGGTGGTGTTGTGGAGAGGTGTCGAGTAATTGTTATGTAGTGGAGTTGTGAGTTTAGTTGCTGTCGTGTGAAGTGCTAGCAAGTGTTGTGTGAGTAAAATTAGTTTGAGCAATTTTATAGCTATTATTTGTATTATTGTGAGCAAAGTGTATGCGGGTAATTTGTATTTGCTACCTGTTATTGTAAAATTAAGTTCTTTGCTCACTAGCCAAGCCAACATATTTGATGTTGCTCTCTGATCAGCCCTCCATGGAAGATGCTTTGAAGCTACTATCCGGGTGGAAGACATGTGGAAAAGAATGATAGCTTCACATATATGTGTACTATAAATTAAAGTTGGAAAGGAAATTAGCAAGAAGCTAGTTGATAAGATGATTTTGTATATTTGTTTTAGATTAAAGGAGTTGGTATTTTAATTACTTTTAACTGGTATTTTATTTTGCTACCCAAACATGGAGTTTGGGAGTTTTAATTGGTATTTTGATTAGTTTTGGTTCTTAGCTTGTTCGTATATAGTATACTATAATGTATTTTTATAATGTTTTGTGTGTATAAAAGTGAGTTTTGATGATTGGGATTTTGATGAAAGCTGGAATAAATAAAATTGTTCTATTTGCTGAGATATTGGCATGCAATAAGATCTGGGGCTAAATAACCAATTCAGGATATAACGTTTGCTGCCACGATCAATTTGGGATATAACGTTTCTGAAAACGATCTTTTAGGATATGACGTTTCAAAAAGTGATCATTTCAGGATATAAAGAATGATCATTTTATTTTTTATTTTAATTTTTTTTCATAAAATCCACATGGCAACCACGTGGCGTCCATGTCATCACTTAACGGCGCGTGCATCTCAAATCCTGGTTTCCATCAGATTATATCCTAATTTGATCGTTTCAAGTAACGTTATATCCTAAATTGGCGTTTCTGAAACGTTATATCCCAAATTGATCCACGCGGCAAACGTTATATCCTGAATTGGTTATTTAGCCCTAAAAGAACAAAGCAATTGTAAGTCCATCTTTGAGGCACTCGGCCATGAAATGTGAAGCCTTTTTTAAACCATTCATTGCATTATATATAACAATTCGAATGAAACTAATTTATTGGATTGAATGGAATGATTTTAATGCCTTTCAAGTAAAAGTTCAAGTTTCAATCTAATTTGTACCAAAAAAATAGATGCTAGAAGAATTTTTTCACTTAGTTTAATACTACTCGATTCTAAGTTGGTTATCAAATATTTCTCTCACATAATCCAATACGACTCGACTTTAAATCGTCTTATAATCTATGGCAAAAAAAAACCGTCTTATAATCCTAGTAAAAATTTTAGTATTTTGATTTTTAGTATCTACATATTAGTATTACTTTCATCAAGTGACATACCTCTCTTTTAGTTTTATATTTCTTTTTTCTTCACTTCTATTTTTTCTATTATTGTTATTGTTGCTGCTGTTATTATACATTTTATTATCCCAAATAAAACCAATGCTAGATTATTAGCATATATGATCCTAGCCCACTTAGTACCACTATTGACCCATAAGGTCGGGTCACATTGAAACCTCTACTGGGACATAACTTAATAGAAATGGGCCCACTTGATATTGACAACCCAATCAATTATATTATTTTCATTTTCATAAGCTTTAGCAAAACTTTTCAAATTTACAAATGTCTCCCTACCAATGATGGCCTCAAAGAAAAGAGGAAAAAATAATACAAAAAGCAAGTTAATTACTTTTAAGTGTTTCTTGCAATAATGATTTATTTAGATGAAATCATCCAAACAAAAGGGTGTAAAAATAAAAATGATTAATAAGTTAAAGGGAAAAAAATGTGAGTTTTTTATTTTGAAATGCTCACTACTTTTCAAAAATACCCCACAAAATCTAAAAACAAAATCAAGTGGTGGAGATTTGAGGTGTTCCATGGGACCGTATGCAGAGAATCAAAACTGTGCTGTTTAAATGAAAATCCAATTTAAATTACATCACACAGTACGGGAGAAGAAGTTTGTCAGAATGATGCAAGTGAACGTGCACTAATTTGAAACTGAAGCCCTCCGTTACTCACGCGCTCTTACCTTCGTGTCTCACACTTAACATATTTTTACTGCTAGAAAATATTTTTATTCCTTTTTCAACTTGCATGCTTTATGGTAATTTCACCCCCATTTCCTTTTTTCCTTTTTTTCCTTGTTTGTTTTATACATTACAAATTTATGTTGTTTTTTGTACTGAGTACTATGTATCTTTAGATTCTTTTTTGGCAAAAAGTAATTTAGGATCAATTTATATGTTTTTGAGTTTTTCTTTGCATTTTAAATCAAAACAATTACTCCATTATAATTTGAGTACTTCATTAAACAACAATGAACATATAATGATTTTTTTTTTGAGTAAATTGATTTTCTAAATTTCATTCAATCATGAATCGGGATTACACACGTGTGGAGGTAAACCACACCAAACATAATTTGCACCAACGGAGCAGTTCAAGTGTGCTAAATCATGTGCTAACTTATTACTTAATCTATTTACATGTTGAAAAGAGCAAAAACTAAAATTGGAAGCAATACTCCTAATCTGATGAAGTAATATTGTCTCGCCAATGACAACCATGTCGAAGCACCTCCCGTCCTGCCAACAAACTTCTCCAAACAAAAGAGGGATTACTCCCCATCTTCGCCTGCATAAAATGAGTATTTCTAAAATATTTGGCTCGAAAAACCCGATAAGAAAGAGAATCCTCATCTTGAACCAATCTCCAGCACTGTTTAACCAGTAAAGCTAAATTAAATGCCTCGAAATCGCGAAAACCCAAACCTCCCTCTAACTTGGAAATACAAAGCCCATCCCAGGACTTCCAATGAATTTTCCTCTTCTCGTCAGTACTTCCCCACCAAAATTTTGCAATGAGCATATTCAATTCATGCAAAAAGGTTTTTGGAAACCTAAAACAACTCATCAGGTACGTTGGAATTGCATGTGTTATCGATTGGATCATCACTGCTTTCCCCGCGATAGATAGAAGTTTCCCTTGCTAGCCCTGTATTCGCTTCCACAATCTATCTTTTATATTCTCCAGTTCAGCTCGCTTCGATCTTCCTATCATAATTGACATTCCCAAATATTTGTCCCTCATTAATATCTTCTGAACACCCAAACGATCCATAATCATTGTGCGAAGATCATCAGAAGTATTGCTGTCAAACATAACTGCAGATTTATCGATATTGATTTGTTGACCCGAAGCCAACTCAAATATATGCAATACATTCTTAATAGCATCACATTCAGCCAACGAAGCACGCAAGAATAAGAGGCTATCATCAGTAAAAAATAAATGGGAAATTCTAGGAGTCTCCCTGGCTACTGCAATCCCTCGAATGCTACCTACTTGTTCTGCATGCCGTAACAAACATGAAAAACCTTCCATGCAAAGCAAGAAAAGGTAAGGCGAAAGAGGATCTCCTTGTCGTATTCCTCTAGTTGGCAAAATTTTCTCTGATAGGGAGCCATTAATTAAAACTGAATAAGAGACAGTGCGAACACACTCCATGGATAGATTAATCCATCTCTCCGAAAAGCCCATTCGACGCATAATACCTTCCAAAAACAACCATTCTACCCTATCGTATGCTTTGCCCAGGGCTAATTTCAATGCCATGCTCTTATCACCACTATTGTGTTTATTCTTCATGTAATGTACAGTTTCAAAAGCAATCATGGAGCAATAAAAAATCATTCTATTTGGGACAAAAGCACTTTGGTTGCATCCAATTATGTCTGGTAAAACCTCTTTCAATCGATTTGTAAGTGCTTTGGATATGATCTTGAAGACGACATTACATAAGCTAATGGGCCTATAGTCCTTAGCAGTACTGGGATTAATAATCCTACGAATTAACATAACAGTAGTTTCATTAATATCAGGCAATGGATTTCCATGGTTAAGAAAATCCAAAGCCATCTCACATACCTTGCCTCAAACTGTATCCCAAAAGCGCTGATAAAATAATGCTGACATTCCATCTGGACCTGACGCTTTATTAGGAGCCATGTCAAACACTGCAATCCGAATCTCATCCCTAGTAAAATCCCTGTCTAACATAGCAGTCATAGAAGTTGTGATTCGCCTTTCAACCAAAGAAAGGACCTGATCAATAGCCGACCTCGATGGATTAGAAGTGGAAAATATGTTTCGATAGTAATCAACAATCAGCTTTTCCACATCTACACCATTGCTATGCCAAAAACCTTGTTCATCTTTAATTGTGGAAATGGCATTTTTTCGCTTTTCGGTGAGACGCCATTTGATGAAAAAATCGAGAGTTCCCATCTCCCTCCCTCCCTTAGCCAAGTCGCTATAGACCTTTGTCTCCACATAATTTCTTCCTTATCATATAAATCATTCAGATCATTGAGACAATCATAAAAAGCCGTGCTTCACCCCCATTTTGAACTTCCATATACAACAAATCCAACTCCTTTTTCTTTTTCCGAATGCTGCTTCTAACGTGTCCAAAGACGTGTTTATTCCAATACTGTAAAGCCTCTCCACATTGCTTTATACAATTTTTGACATCAGCCCTCGAGTCCCGATTCCACCCTCTCTTCACTACATTTTCAATTTCCGGATGTAAAAGCCACATTTCCTCAAATTTGAAACATTTGTTACCCCCTAAACTCAAATCCGGATTCTCCAAAACTTTAATTAAAAGTGGCAAATGATCAGATGCTGAAGTAATTAAATGGTGAACAAAAGAAAACTGAAAACGGGTCAGCCAAGTTGATGTTACAAAAGTCCTATCAAGCTTCTCAAAAACCATCTATCCTCCTATCCGGCGAGACCATGTCATCGTTGGTCCCTTAATAGGCAATTCCTGAAAGCCACACCAGCCAACTGCTTCCCTAAATCTATCCATTTGTCTTTGAGGCCTCAATGCCCCCCCCCCCACCTTGTCATCATTTGAAAGTAATTCATTAAAGTCCCCTGTACATAACCATGGTAATTGAGAGCTAGAAGCAAGTCTCCGCAATAAAGACCATGATTCATGTCTTCTACTAGCCTCAGGTCGGCCATAAAAACCTGTTAGACGCCAGCTATTTACATCACCAATTTTCGCATCAATATGTGAAAGTGAATAAGATAAAATCAAAACAGAAATAGAACTTAGCCAAAGCATCGCTAAGCCCCCAGTACGACCCACACTAGGAACAGTAAAACAAGAATCATAACCCAAACGACATCGAATTCTTTCCATTTCACTACAACTACATTTTGTTTCTGACAAAAATAAAATAGAAGGTTTATTATATTTTATTAATTCCCCTAAAATATGAACTGTCCGAGGTCCTCCAAGCCCTCGGTAGTTCCAACTTAAAAGCGTCATGGCTCCTAGCGAAGATGGTGTCCACCGCCCATCTCCGCCGTTACAGAAACATGATCCGCAGGCTGATCAGTGACTTGTCTTCCATCATTAGCATCAGTTGGGACAGCCTCCTCCCCGGTACCATAAATTGCAGCTCCAAAAACGTTCTCATCCAGATCATCAGTTGCTAAACCAGACTCCCTATTACGTTTGGCTGCTCCTGCTTCACCAAAATTGTAATTTGCAACCTTCGAATTCCGCTTCTGCCCGACACGAAAGTTGGTCTCAGGCCCAAGCACATCAAAAGAATAGCATTGAGATACCCTTGCTGACTTTTTCCATTTTCGTGTTCTTTTTGCAGCAGCAGTTGAAGAATCACCAAAAACAAATGGGGTAGAAGGAGAATATGACTCGTTTAGAGGGATAAACGAATCTGCTTTATTCTGCACTGGGTTTAGCATCTGATGTGAATTTGAAACAATTTGGGGTTAGGCCGAATTAAACATACTTGACCCATTTGGAGGTGGGCTTAAAGCAGCATGCCCGACACCCGGTATTGAATGGATCGAATTTGGAGAACTCTGCTGACCTACAATCTGTTTAAATTTTGATGCCGTTTGAGGTGGAGTAACGGGCTCACCCGATTCTTCCAATAAATTCGGATCAAGCCCATCAGCCCGAGCATAGCATTCAGGTCCACAAGTAGGCCCATGACATAAATCAATTTTTTCCTTGCCCCGCAATCCCTGATCAACAGCAACAGAAACATTTCGCACGTTTCGTTTCTTGGAGCTAATCTCGCCACCCTCAACAAGCTCCTGATTTTTTGCAACTAACTGGCCCTCTCTTTTAAAGATGATCTGGCATGACACGTCATCTTCAGCAATTGCCCTAGCAGCCATCCTTCCCCGGAGTACCAAACTGTCAACGTGATTCCAGAAAGCCCCTGGTCTCGATGTCACCGACTCCGTTGTCGCTGGTAGCTGCCGACCACTGCCTTGAGAACCTGCACCACCCGATCGAGCACTGCTTGCACCGCCATGTAAACGATGAGGCTTTATATCTGGAGTTTCTGCTCGCAGATAATCTGAAAATTTCTTGATCATATAGCCCAATGTTTTAAGCTGTATAGTTCCAGTTGGGCAATCTTAATCAAAGTGAATGATCATGCCACACACACGGCAAAAAGCCGACAACTTCTCAAACCGAAACTTGACCTTAAGATCACCATATGGAGTTGTAACTGTTGTACCTTCCTGCAACGGAGTATTGACATTCATCTGGAAACGAATCCGTAAATACCGACTGCAACTCTGATCAACCTCAATAACATCCCCCATGACAGCTCCAATTGCCCTTCCTACATTTCCTGTATGCATCAAAATTGGGAGTTTAAACACTCTCATCTAGAGAGGACAAATGTCAAAATTGACTTCCTCCGGTATCTGAAGACTGTTAAAGTCTCGAAGCACTAATAAGCTCCTATTGAACGACCATGGCTGATGGACAAGGATCCTATCACGCTCAACATCATCATCAAATTGGAAAGTGAACAAGTTGTCTCCCGCTTCCTTCACGACCATATCACAATCTGGTTTCCAGGCTTGGAACATAGCAACACGCAGACCATCCACATTCGCCCTTTTTTTCGAATAAAGCTTGCCCAACAGATGATAGGTAGGAGCCTCACCGTCAGCCGTACCAAGCCAATCATCCTCCACAATCACCACTTTAGTCTCAGATGGATTAGCCTCAATTGGATCCTCCCCGTCTTGGATTGAAAGCCTCGACAAATTGGATAAAGCAGCAGCCATCGTTTCCGAGTAAACAGAACAGGAAAAAAGAGAATAAAAGAAGAAAAAGATAGGGCTCAGAAATCCCAAGAAGAAAACACTCCACCAATACATTCTAGCTGCAACAATTTAAACACACTCCCGGATTGAGCAACAGCTCGAAAATTGATTTGAAAAGATGAGATACGATAACAAATAATCACAACAAAAAGATCATTAGGAGATCTAACGGAATCCAAGGAGTTTATCTTGTACAGAGACAAGGTATTTTCCTCACCGGAGAGTCCTCGGTGGGAAGGAAAGCCAGCGGCGGGCGAAGAAAAAACTATTCCCATTAACCAGCTATAAAAAAGTTTTAACACTATGGCAATATTAAGCTTTAAACGGGTTCAGACTATGTTTTTTAAACATATAATGATTTTGAATCTTTAAGTTTTATATACAAATAAATAAACTATTCTAAAATTGAACCAAATTATATAAATAAACTATACAATAAATAAAAGATAATATTACTAGTTTTTTTTATTTCATGAATAATGATTAAATATTACGTGTCTTTAGCCGCCTCTCCTTCTCCTATTTCTCTATAGTTTTTCTTTTGAGCTTTTGTTTACTCCTCCTCCTTGACCATTATTTGTCAAGGGGGAGGAGGGATTTGATCTTTTCAACTCCTTTTCTTTTTCTTTGTTTTTTAAATAACGTCCAGTCCCACAAAATCTTCAGATTTGTTTGGGTTAATAGTCCAAGATCTTTGGGTTTTTAGTACGTTGAGTCAGTTTTTGGAGTCAGTTCAGTTTGTTTTTCTTAGTTTGCAATAGATTGAGAATTGTTAGACTTGCAAATATGATGATTTTGCTTTTGATTTGTAAGTCAGTCAAAGGAGGTTGTCGAATCAGCCATTTTTTTTCCTCGTTGATAAAAACCTTGAGTTAGACAAAAACGAGGGTGAAAGCGAAAGGGTGATGGGCATGGCAGATATTTATGAAGAAGGTTCGAGACCTCGAATTATCAATAAGACGACTCGAATTCCAAAGCAAGATTCAGATCCACAAGTGAAGAAGGAAGACACTTCTCAATTTATTGTAATTTTGAGTTTTGTTGATGTAATTTCATTTGAATGAATGAGAATTACATTTTCTTTCAAAAAAAAAAAACTATTACGTGTCTTCACTCTAAAATGAGCGCGTTAATAAGTTGCGAACTATTATTTTTTATTTGGCATTTTCGACAAATATCGTTAGAAGGTTGTTTAACAACCTCACATTTTCGTTAGAGAACATAATAACGACAGGTCGATATTTGAACTTTCTAACCGGTTATCATTTGAAATGTCATAAAAAAGATCGTTGCGCATTAATAAGTTACAAACTTTTTTTTATTTGGCATTTTCGAAGAATGTTGATAAAATATTGTTTAACAATCTCACATTTTCGTTAGAGAGAAGAGAATAACGACAAGTCGATATTTGAATTTTCTAACCAGTTATCATTAGAAAATATCATTAAAAAGTGTTAAAATGGCGCATACACCTTTTATTGAAGAGAAACCGACAAAAATCGAGATTTGAATTCGTTAAATTTATTCTGAAACGAGAAGTGAATGTCGACAAAATAAGATTCATATGATCGTGTCTCTTAACGTGAGCAAAAGAATTTTTATAAGATTTCTTCAAAATGAAAGTAGTTATTATGGTTATTAACTTGAATTTAAACCTTAATTGACCTATGGGTGGAAAATAAAAGAATCTATTCCATTGTAGAATTTGAAAGCATTAAGAAATATATTAACCTCTTATTACTTCTTGCAAATTAGATACTACCTAGTAGCTACTAGAACAACTCATGTGTGTAAATAAAATGTCAACAAAATGTAAAATGAAAAGAATTAAGAGGGACTATTGAAAAATTGCATTATTATCCACTTATCCAATATATGAAAATGTTGATATTTATGGGGATTTGATTGATCAAAAATAAATAATTAAGCGTGTGCTTAAATATAATAAGGCGAGTGGTATTGTTGGGTTACTAGCTACTACTCCTTTCTACATAAAACTTGTTCAGTTTCTACAAAAACAATTTCCCTTTCAAGTATTTTGAAGCAGATCTGAATCTACTTCCCCACTTAGCCTTGTTTTGTCCAATTCTGTAAAGACAAATTGAAAAAAACCCAAAAAAATTAAATTAAATTAAATTAAAAAAGCCCTTCCATTAGAGCAAAAATGAAAAAGAAAAGTGAGAGTGTAATAAGTTTACTCTCCCAAGGATTGCCTGCAGGTATTTGCACTGCCACCAAAAGTTGTGGTTCTAAGTTTTTAAGTAATAAGAAAGAGAGAGAAAGAAAAAGACCAGAAGTAAGCATCAGCAAGCAGCAGCTTCAAAGCACCTAACCCTTTTTCATTTTGATTCTTTTGTTTCTTCTTCTTCATTCTTCTTCTTCTTCCTCTTCTTCTTCCATTTTCTTCTCCTGCTTTGACACCTCAAGTTTTATTTTTAAAAATTTTTTTCATTTATAGTCTTTTGTTTGTATTTTGTGTTTCTGTTTTTGGTGTTCTTTGATGGGTTTGAGAGAGGAAGCTTCAATTTATTACTACATTTTTTGTTTTTGTTTACAAGTTATTATAAACATCAAAATAATTCACTAAAATATAAAAACTAATATTAAAACCCCAACACCCCCATCATTGCCCTTTTGAAGCAAAGTCCACTCTTGCACTCTTTTATCCTCTCTTTCTCTTCTTCCCTATCATTTCCTTCTCTCTCTAAAAAGCTCTCAAGTTTTCTCCTTTTTTTTCTTTAGTTTTAGCCCTTTAGGAGCTTAGTGTTTTTTTTTTTTTGGGGTTTAAGTTTCTCCATGGATTCCTATGAAGCAACAAGGATGGTTTTTTCAAGGATCCAAAACTTGGACCCTGAAAATGCTTCAAAAATCATGGGTTATCTACTAATTCAAGACCTTGGGGAGAAGGAAATGATACGTTTAGCCTTTGGACCAGAAGCTCTTATCCACTCTTTAATCCTCAAAGCCAAATCCCACTTAGGACTTTCTCTTTCAATTTCAAACCCACCAACTCCTTCAACTCCTTCTTCTCCTTCACCTTTTTCTTCAAGACCAAGCCCTTTATCCATCCCTTCTTCTTCAACTCCAAGGCTTACTGCTTCCAACAATGGCGGCTTCGAACTTCCAAACCCTTCTTCCCCTTCTACAAACACTTGGCCTCCTTCTTATGCCAGTATCGTTAATGGAACCAACGGTAACATTATGGGAAATGGGTCTGGATCTTTGTCTTCGATTGGAAACTCAAACGGCAATGTTGAGAATGAATTCATGGATGATTACCAATTCCAGGACCATCTTTCCTTCCTCAACGAATCAAAACCTGAAGATTTGTACGATCCTAGGCTTGACTTAGCAATGGGTGATTCCCCTTTGCATAGAAGGAGTTACTCTGTTCCTGGACTCTGTTTTGGTGCTGAAGATGTCAATTCTGGCGCTGGATGGAAACCCTGTTTGTACTTTGCCAGAGGGTTTTGTAAAAATGGCTCTAGCTGTCGGTTTCTTCATGGAGATTGCGCCGCCGCGGACGGCGGTGCTCTTGTTGGGTCTCCAAGTAAGCTTAGTGAGCTTGAACAGTGCCAAGAGTTACTCAGATCGAAAGCTCTTCAGCAGCAGCAACTTCAGCAACAGCAAAAACTTGCTGCGGCTTCTCAGTTCATGGCTGGAACTTCTTTACCATACAGCAAATGTGTTAATTACCTTCTCCAGCAACAAAATGACAGTCCTAGGTAAATAATGCATGGAGTTTTTTTTTTTTTTCGGGTTTATGCTAAACACTTTTTTAATTTTCTTGGATTTTTTAGCCGCAACCATTTTTGGCCTTTTGAGAGTGTTTTGCGGTAATGGGTATTCGGTTCTTGGCTCATTATGGTATATTGCTTTTTGGTTGTTACAGATCAGCGGCGGCAGCATTGATGATGGGAGATGAACTTCATAAGTTTGGGCGGTGCCGTTCTGAAAGAAATGATTTCTCAGCAATGGGATTAGGAGGATCAATTAATCCTGGTTCAAGACAGATTTACTTGACATTTCCAGCTGATAGTACTTTTAAAGAAGAAGATGTTTCTAATTACTTCAGGTATAAGTTACTCTTTTACTAGTTAGTTAAATTTTTTTACATTTTGGAAGTTTGGGTTTGAAATTGTTTTACTTTTGTTCCTCTTGTATAGCATCTATGGACCTGTGCAAGATGTGAGGATTCCTTATCAGCAAAAGAGGATGTTTGGTTTTGTTACATTTGTGTATCCTGAGACAGTGAAGCTCATTTTGGCTAAAGGGAACCCTCATTTTGTCTGCGATTCTCGCGTGCTTGTTAAGCCTTACAAGGAAAAGGGAAAAGTTCAAGAAAAGTAAAGCTCCTTCCCTTTTCTTTTATCTCCATTGTTATGCTTTTTGCTCTTTCCATGTATTCTACTTTCTGCATTGATGTAGTAATTTATCAAATTGGTCAAATTTCCAGGAAGCAACAACAGCAGCAACAGCAATTGGAAAGAGGAGAGTATTCTAACTGCTCGAGCCCGTCAGCCCTTGATTCAAGGGAGCCATTTGATCTCCATCTTGGTAAGTGGAGTATGTAACAAGGCAACTTCAAGATTAGCCTTTCTTTTTATCTCATATATGTTTAAGTACTTTTTGTTGAACTTATATATTGAATTGAACTTATTAATAGGAGCAAGAATGTTTTACAATACTCAAGAGATGCTGTTAAGAAGGAAATTGGAGGAGCAGGCTGATTTGCAGCAAGCCCTTGAGCTTCAAGGAAGAAGGCTGATGAATTTGCAACTGCTGGACTTCAAGAACAATCATCATCCTCAGTTCCACCCCGGTTTGTCCACCGGGTCTCCCATTCCTTCGCCAACTGTTTCCCATGCTTCAAACAATCCAGCACTCATTTTCCCAGCTGATGGCATTGATCAAGAAGTTCCTGAAGGTTAAAGCAATAAAAAACAGTTTACATATCTGACTTAGTTTATTCACCATTTGAACAAACTTTGGAGTTCACTTTATCAATAATTGCCTTTACTTTTTCTGTAGAGAATGGCGGTAGCCCAGTTGGAGTGGTCATTTCCAAACCGGCTACTGCAAATGCAGATAAGCAGCTGGAGGAAGTAAATCCGGTTAGTGATCACAAGAATGAGAATGGTAATAGTAGTAATACTAATGAGGAGAAGGCCAACATTGAAGATGGTGATCTCCCTGAAAGGTATAAAACACGACTTTCAGATTAATGTATACCTAAATGTTTGCCCACAATAGAAAAACAGAATTTTCCTTTACAGCTTCAGGTTCTATAAAATTCCTGCTTCTTTTTGCTAGCTTTTGGTGATCTTTTGAACTGCATTTAATTTCCCTGTTGGCATTATTAAAACTAAGGCAATTTGTCATGTAAACAGCTTGGAGCACATTCTCCCTGATAACCTGTTTGCCTCTCCAAAGAAATCAGTGGGCGAAAACCTCAGCGTCTTCTCTGCTGCTGCTTCTTCTGGCGAGACCGACGACAAAACAGCAAGTCCAGCTATATCATGTTCTAACAATAACCCTTCACTGGCCAACACCTCTAGCCTCAATATGGCATCTCTTAAATCATGTTTCCTACAAATGCCTAGGTAAATGTCATCACCTTTCATTAATAAACCCTTCCTTTTTACCTATTCCGAAAAGGGTAGTTAATAATTGTGATTAATTTTGCTATGAAAGGTTTTCTTCTGGGCATGGAACCGTTGGAATGTAGTTGGCAAAGGTGAGAGCATGGCCAGCAAAGGGGTGGAAATTGACTTTGCCAAGGTAAACAAAACAAACTTATATCAATCAAGCTTTTCTCACGAGCACATGCATCCATATGCAATATATGATCATATATTTATAATAAATAAATTGTATAATAAATTGCAACTGTTTTGTTTCATCTTTTGCAGAAATCATTTGGGAAAAAGCATAATATACAAGTGAAGAATTAGGAAGGATAAAAAAGAAAAGGAAAAATCCTCTCTAGCTGTATAGCCAAGAAAAAAACCATACCAACAACAAAAGTAAAGAAAAAAAAGATGTGTAGACAAGATCTCAGCCAAGATCACCATCATCAACATCATGATCATCATCATCAATACATACTACTCTTACAATGAATACATAATGTATAGGTAAAAAGGACAGAAGAACTGATTTATGGGAGTGGGGTCTTTCTCTTCTTTCCTTACTGTGAGTGACCCTTTCCTGTAGGTGAGTGTGCTGTTGGACCACACAGCAAAAGCTAAATAGTAGAAGAAACAAAGGCTAGTAACTCTCTTTTGAATGATATAATAATATAGTTTGTAATTTTACTATTTCCCTTTTGTTTTTTTTTTCTGCTCTTTTTTACCCTCCTTTTTCAAAGTGAGGTTAAAAAGGAAAAAAAGAAAGAAAGTTATAAATAAATGAAAATCTGTATGAAGAATATTAGATAGATCCATGTCACTTTGTGTACAGAAGTAGTAGATCCCCAAGAAGTTTTAAAAGTACTGTAGCAGAAGTGTAACTACTATACTGATATGAAGACCCAAAAAAGGAAAAACAAATGGAAGGAGTTTGAAGTGGAGGGTAAAAGCTGTGAACTATGTCACTTTTTGTAAGAGAAAAACATAAATTATTGTTTGGGTTCATGTTATTATTGCAGAATCTGTCAAACCCATATTTTGTTTAGATTATAAACAGGAAAAAGAAAAGTTGTTTGGGGGAAGAGAAAAAAAAAAAAAAAAAAGATGAGGTAAAAGAAAAGGTTGTTCTTTCATGTGATTAAAGGTTAACTTTAGGGGACTCTTTTGTCTCATTTTGTGGTTTCTTTTAGGTGGACATGAATGGGTAAGGGCCACACTGTCACATGGGTTCTGACAATTTATATGAATGGTATCTGGGTACCACTCACTCCTTTCATTTTCAGTCTTTTAACCTCATTCTGATTTATTTTTTTTTAAAATTTCCCTTCACTTTGAACAAAAATTTATATATAATAAAAAGATTTTGATTCTGATTTTTAGTGTTTTTATTTATGGGTGTTGGTGCCCTCTCTTTGTGTTCTGTTTTTGGCATTCTTAAAAACCATGTTGGGTCTACATGTGCTTTCTTATGTTTAAATGCTGTTGTTGCCTGCACTTCCAACTCTATTTCAAATTGCTCCCCTACCACATAAATAGTACCAGATGTTTTTGTCTCTTAAATTTCTTTGTTGGTGGTTGCAAAGATTAAATCACCTAATTCTTGCATAATTTTAGTAACACCATCTAAATCCCATTATTATCTTATAATATAATAATTTTCATGAATTTTTCCCTATGGTTTTTGGGGTGATTAGCTATAATTAGAAGATTATGTTGTTAATCTTTGTTTGATTGATTAATCACTTGATATTAACCACTATTTAAATTATTATAATAATAATGTCAATATCATTATTTCCCCCCCAATCTTCATGCAAAATAGCTGGCTAACTTTGCTGCAATAGAAAAATGGGAAAAAGGGGGGGTCTTGGGTTTGCCTAACTTGGTTAAATTTGGGTTTTTGATTAAGTTAAAAATAATGATGTCAAGTATAAAGTCAAAATCATTAACAATTTTGTCTATGTACAAAGTTGGAAATTTGACAGGGAAATTAGTGATAATATTTTTAGGTCCTGTAGAGGTGACAGGATCCCTTTTGTTTCTAACTCAATAGTCTCATTTGTTGTCACCCTGTCATAATCACAGAGAATATAGACATTTGATAATTAGCAAACAATTATATATCTTCTCAAATTTGGGTTTTTGTTTTCTTTAGGTGATTAGGATTTGAGGTGGAGCTACTAGCTAGCTAGTGGCATGCATGCATCATAATCTTTTCCACTCATAAGTTTGTTTTCTTTGGGGGGTTTAATCTTTTCATTTGTCATGGGTCCTTTTTACTTGAGTTGAAAATTATTACTCTATTTTTGTGTGGAAAAAGGCTTCATTTTCATTTCATGTTTATTTACTTATGCAAGAAATAAAAATTGACCCCATTATGGGTTTTAATCATGTCTAATAATTAAGAAACGACGGTCAAACGAACTCGAATCTGAAGAAGTTACCACATACTGATGATGTAACATAATTATATTCACACACATATATATATATATATATATATTTTAAAACTCTTTCTAAACATTCCAAAATGTTAGACTACTATAAGAAATTATTTATTCAATACTACACTTTTTTTTATCAAATTCAATTAGTTACAATTATGTTACATCATAATAACTCTCACGAATTCAAGTCTGCATATCATCTGTCAATAGGAATTCAAACAAAATGCTCAAACAATTCTATTGTTAGATTGAAATTAGAAATAGTACCATTAAAATTGAAAAACACATGTAAATATATTTTTTTTCCTTAAAAGTTAAAACAATATTAATCTTAAGACATGGCTATGTAGGCCAATCCATGAAATACCTTTTGCAGTGATTATTACTGCTCTATATATACCACAATCACATTAGGCTCATGGGGAGTGGAAAGCTTTTTCAGTTTTCACCTTTTTACCAATAGTTGAGTTGGCAAATTCAAGTGGGAAAATGGGTTTCATGATTTCTTTACAAAAGAGGAGCAAAACAGTGTATCCACTATCTAGTAACTTATATTTCCTACTTAATTAAGCCATGATTTCAGCTCTTTCTTTTTTTATGTTTATATATTTATAAGGGTCCCATTCAATCATCAGATCAGCTTGTGTTCTTTATAATAGAATAATAATTATTAATTATTATTATTATAATAAAGTATCAAGTTTAGGGTAAAGTTAATGTATGATTAATTTGGCCAAAAAACAAGTTGTATTTTGTTATATAGTTAATAATAATTAAGTATTATATTAAGGACAAGAATGGCACACAACTGAGACATTTTTGTGTTAATCATCTTCTAGGAGAGATAATATAAAGAAATGGGGCAAAGGCAACAACATAGCAGGTGTAATGTTGGGTGAGAAATGCAAATTTTGGATAAAGTCTGATTATAATTTTCCATATGGTCTGATTCTTCTTGCTACATTTGCATATGGGTATGCTTTGGTGTTATTCAAACCTTCATCTAATATTATAAAAGTTTTAGTATAAATTATTAATCATTACATGGTAGTCACGTCGCTAAATCTTTTATCATAGGTTTCGAGCTTGAATCTTGAAAAGGAGAAGAAAATTAATAGTAGTTTATTCGTATAAACATCAGGCGGGCCTATAGATTATGGAATGAGATTGGGCCTATTGGCCCAAACCTTTAAATACATTGGATCATTCCTTGCAATTCGATTTTTATTATAGGCTGGTTACAGTTTCCCTTTTCATCCAAGCCCAACCCAAGAGCAATTTGCTAACCCAATGTTTTCTAAGGAAATAAAAAATATTTACTATTAGTATTTTCTTATTTTGTTTTGTTTTGTTTATATTGTGGATATAAATAATTAGTTGTTTCCATTCAAATAATTTAGTGCTTGTTTTCCTTCAATAATAAGAAGATATCGAATTTGAGTATTATGAACCAATAAAACTATCATTAACCGAGTTCAAATGTGTTAAATTCAGGATTAATCATAAACAGTTAAACGGATAAAATTACTTATATCTAATATGGTTGACATGATCACTTTGAACTTTTTTATGTTTGATACATAAAGACATCAAAATTTGACATGATATCACAAAAAGTCAATCTCATAAACTTCCTTTGAAAATAAATTTGGAACCATTTGTATCAACTAACTATTAGTAGTTCTTTTCATCTTGAAACAAGTTTACGAAATGTAAAAATATATAGAAAATTAACAAAGCAAAAGATTGAGATTGAAGAGTGAGAAATAGTAATTACTTACTAGATATTACTATCATATCATCATTTCATGGATAAAAATAATTGAAACCAAACCAGCCCCCATTGTTAAATGACGGGAGCTTGAAAGAGAAATTGATTGGAGAAAAAGCAACTTTGACCCAAACTTGAATGTGATTTAGTATAAATAATAATAATTATTATTTTATTTCTCCTGTTAAAAGCTGTCCCCACACAAACCCAAGAAAGAATAATCTCGACCCTCCAATCCCAAATTCACCAATCACCCATCACATGATATCATATGCATCAGACGGTGGAGATTTGCTCCCATGTCAAAACAAATGTCCTTTGACTGACACAAGAAAACCATCATTGAAGGCGGAGAGGGCTCCTCTTCTTAACTTAACACATTTTTATTGCATCCAAAATCTTTGAAAAGATCACATCACAAAAATTGTTCAGAAAAAGAAAAGTCAATAAAAAAATTTTATATTAGAAAAAAAAATCAAAAAGGGGGAAGAGTTAGAGAAGGAAGGAACGTGCAATATA
Source organism: Corchorus capsularis (assembly GCA_001974805.1). Lineage (NCBI taxonomy): Eukaryota > Viridiplantae > Streptophyta > Magnoliopsida > Malvales > Malvaceae > Corchorus > Corchorus capsularis. The sequence continues at coordinate 2,054 of AWWV01010083.1, read as the reverse complement.
AAAGCTAACAGAGGTTTTTGGCAGTACTTTTAGATTTTATAGAATATTTATTACTGAAAATCTGGCAGTCAGAATTTTGGTAATTTCTATTTTAATTGGGGTGGACCAATGTGTAATCTTTATTACTGCTGCATAATTACTCATCCTTTTTAGGTCAAGTTCTCTCAGTAAAAGAAAAAATGTAATAAAGTGAAAAAAAAATTCATTTCTTTTCTGAAAAATGCTATGGTTAGAGTCAGAAAATAGTTAATGCAAATGGATAGGGTTAGGTTTTGTATAGAAATTGTTGAATTTTGACTTGGAGAAGAAGTATTTTGACCCCAATTTGACTTCTTCACCCCCTAGAATGTTACTCTCGACCTGGTTTTAGCTAGAATGTTAAGTAGTGTACATGTATGTTACTAGATCAATTTTCCAATTAGTTGGAGAAAATTTTTCTTATATTTCATTTTATATCATAAATAAGTTAAGAGTATTTCAGACTTGACAAAATGAATTTGAATCCGAAAATTCATTCAATTTTAATTTGATTTTTTTTAAAGGTGAACGGATTTTTATTCAAATCTAAAATGGTACAAAATTGAGGCATTCAAGTACGAACTCAAGTTCAGTCTAAACTCAAAATAATTAGACTTTAAAAATGAAAAATAAATGTTTGTTTTTTAAAATTGAACGAGCTAGATGTTCAAATCCCAAACCCTACCCGAGGACGAGACCAATCCAAGCTTAAACCCAAACAAAATAACTAGCTGGTTTGATAGCTAAGTGACCATGTCTATAATATTCATTGCCTTATATGTTGGTTGTGTAAAACTCCATTGACGGTTGATAATATAGTAATTTTATTACATGTAAACTGCTTTAAATATGGTTGCAATACAACCAAGCAAATTAACTATGATTGTCCGTCAAAGTATATTAGTAGTAATCATTAATCTTGCTTGATTAGTATTGATTGCAAGTTTAATGGAGAATGTTATTTCTATGTACCCATGGCAGAGGCCAAGTTTTGTTCTATTTCAAAGAGATTATTTTTACACTTGAACATTAAACTCAATGATTAGTATATATGTCTATATGATCTTTTATTGAGGAAAGACTGCAAGGAAAATGCATATATAGTGACAATTATAATTAATTAAATTGAATTGTTAAATGACTAGATTAGCATATCTAGATTAGACCTAAAATGGATATTATCATCTTTTCACTATATATCAATGCTTTACATAAGACTCAGGAGATCACTCCTTGAAATGGATAATATTTTCATGACAATTACATCTTCTAAATAAGTTATCAATCTTTGCTAATAATGTTTTTTGACATAGGAAGTAAGATTTAATATTTATCACTCATTTCTCACCTACTATATTTTTAAATTAAAATTTTCATTTCTCAATTAATCCAATTCCAACGTAAAAGTTTTATTATTTCTTGCTATGTACTAGATTAATGAATTATGGATTGATAAAGACTTCAAATAAACAACAAAACTCTTTCTTGATACTTCATAAGATATAAAATCCGATAATAGTAATAGAATTCAATACTTTGTCATCAAGTTTATTAGCAAAGAACAGTAAAGACTTTTTTTTTCTACCAAAGAAAAAGAATAGCAAAGACTTTTTTAAAAAATGTTAATAAATTGTAAGTATTTACATCTAAGTAATCTTATTCGAATTGGATTGTTTTAGTATATGATATGATAAATCTCTCACATAATAATTTTCATTATATTTGAAAGTTAGATTTTATTTAAATAAATTATACATATTTATTTTTTCTGGAAAAAAAACATATTTATTTTCTAATTATATGGTGGCCAAATCATGGTAAACATATTTTCGTGAGGATTTGATTGAAATTTGAGATAGTTTTAGGCTTTTAGCGATAAAAATAAAATAAAAACTAGGTATAAATAGGGAAAAAAAGCAAAAATGAAATAGAAAAAAAAAGGGAGGGAGATTGTCTCTTTAGTTAAGAAAAAGCCCGCTCTTTGTTTCACTTCAAAACCCTACCCATTTTCCCAATCCCACTCCCTCTCTCTCTCT
>AWWV01010082.1:0-43619 GCA_001974805.1 Corchorus capsularis | reverse complement strand
CTCTCTCTCTCTCTCTCTCTCTCTCTCTCTCTCTCTCTCTCTCTCTCTCTCTCTCTCTCTCTCTCTCTCTCTCTCTCTCTCTCTGTTTTATTATACAGTTATTATTATAATAAAATTAATTTCATTTTCAATTAACTAGTTTCTAGTCTTTTTGAAAAAGAGGAAAAAGAAAACAAACTTCGAAAACCCAAAAACCCCACAATCGCCACTTCCTTTTTACTCTCTCTTTCTCTTTCTTCTCCCTCTCACTGTCTCCCAGTGAAAAAAAAAGAAAAAAGAAACCAAACTCCACAGTTTCTTCCTCAAACCCAAAATAAAACCAAGAAAAAGGAAGAAAAACTGAAAACCCTCCATGGATCCTTATGATATAACCAACGTTGTGTTCAGTAAAATCAAAGGTTTAGACCCAGAAAATGCTTCAAAAATCATGGGTTACATCCTTATCCAAGACTTACCAGACAGGGATATGATGCGTTTAGCCTTTGGTCCTGAAACCCTTTTGCAGTCACTTGTTTTGAAGGCTAAAGCTCACTTGGGACTTTCTTCAAATACCTTCTCTACTACTCCTTCTCTGAACCCAATCTCAAGGCCCAACAGCTCCAACTCCAACAATTCCCAAAACCCACTCCCTCAATCGTCTCCTAGACTCATTCCGAGTAATGACCTCTTGGAATTTTCTAGAAAGGTGCCTTCTTGGTCTCCTTCAAGTAGCCCCAAGTCCAGTCCTTTTCTTTCTTATGAGAACATACGCTCTGGGTCTATCTTAGTTCCTCCCACTACTGGGGACAACAACATTGATTTGATTGATGAGAATCAAATGAGTGATTATTTTTCATTTTTGAATGATTCTTCCTCTTCTAAAAACGAGGACTTTGTTGGTCATAGAAGGAGTTTTTCAGCAAGTGATGCATGCTTTGGGACAGCAGAAGAAACTGGTGGATTTGGGGGTCTTATGGGTTATTACAAGCCTTGTCTTTATTTCGCCAAAGGGTTTTGTAAGAATGGTGATAATTGTAAGTTCTCACATGGTTTTGGTGGTTTAGGAGATAATGTTGATGCTAATGGTGTTATAGTTGGTTCACCTAGTAAAATGGACCTACTTTATCACCAACATGAAGAAATGATGAGAATGAGAGCAGCTGCTCACCAGCAAAGATTGGCTGCTGCTCAGCTGATGGCTGGTGTTTCTTCTCCCTTGTCTTATGAAAAAAGCATGAATTTTCTCTTGCAACAGCAAAATGATGCCCAGAGGTAAATCTAGAGACTTTCCATTTTGTCTCTTGCTGCTTTACTTTTCTTTTTTGGTTATTTGATTTATGAGGCTCATAAATTTTTCTTTAATCTTGGTGTATTTGGTTGGGCATAGGGTTTTTTTTTTCTTTACATTTTTTTTAATTTTCTTTCAAGTTTTGTGTAAAATGTACCCCAGAAGTTATGTAACTATTTGTCCCTTCATCATAGTTTTGCTGCTATGAATGATCAATTTTTATTCTTTTTTTTATTTGATTTCATATTTGTGGTTGGTAAGTTCCGCCAGGGGGGGGGGGTGTGGAGGTTGGCCATTGTATGCTGTGATGCATAAAGTTTCACTAATTTGGGTTTAAGTTAGCTATGGGTTTTTGTATTTATAATAATTTTTGGTGGGAGTTCACTATTTAGTTACAAAACCACAGCATCGGCATGACAAAATTTCCTTTTGTGCTTCATTGGCACGTTTTTATGAGTTTCAGAGCTGCTGCATTGATGTTGGGTGAAGAAATTTGCAAGTTTGGCCCCAGTCGATCTGAGAGGAATGATTTTTTTGCAATGGGATTGGCAGAAAAGGCTAACTCAGCTTCAAGACAGATTTACCTGACTTTTCCAGCTGAAAGTACTTTTAAAGATGAAGACGTTTCAAACTATTTCAGGTATATATTGCTCTTCTGGATGGTCAGGCATTTTCTCCTTTGATCATATATGCAGTTTAATAGTTTATTGACTTACATCTCCATGCATTGCGTCTTGAATGATTAATCCACCATAGAATTAGTTTTGTTGTTGCAGTTTGATGTCATAAGATGGGTATGGTACTTTCCCTGGTATGTAGTTTGGCATCCTTACCATTATGGTTATCTGGTGCCTTACTGGAGCTGGGGCTATATGTTTGTAGTACAATATGCAATTGTAGTTGTTTTCACCATGCATCTCAAGGATTGTATCAATTAAAAACGTTGAGGGGAAAAACAGTTCAGCTTAAATTTCTTGGTTTTTAGTGCGAACAAATAAATTTACATGGTAAAGGAGATTGACCTTATAAAGTTAATTTAGTCCAGCCTCGCGGTTCCTCTTTTTACTCTTTTTGTCTCCCTCACGTGAAAACATAGTTGAACTGTATCAATTCAGTCATGGTGATAGGTATACCTGGTGATTGAGTATCCGCAGTTGATTACATCTAGCCTCGAAGCCTTCTGTCTTTGTAAAGTTAATCATTGAGACATGTTCTTATTTTACTAATATTTACTGGTCAATTAAAATCGAACTTTCTGAAATCTCATTTGCTCTTATATGCAATACACGTTTGGGTTTATCTTACTTCGGTGCTAGAGGATATATGGGGAGTTAAAGAACAATTTTTGGGTTGAACAAGGAGATATCAGTTATAAGATTTAGATGTATGGAGAAGCAGTTCTCTTACTTGCAGGAGAGATCGATGGTTCTGCAAAGTCAATTTTACATCACTTGTAAAGAAGCAGCATGCAAAGGTTACCTTTAATCGGCATGATTTTATTTGCTTGCTTCGGAACCATGCAACTAAGTTGCCTAAGCCTGGTGGTGGTCAAAGGACAAAATTGCATATCTGGGGATGGCAGAGTGATTATTGCTGGACAGACATGTTTACAGAAGAAGCAGAAGTGACAATTTATTTGAGTGAATCCAAGTACAAAGGTTGTTCTGTTATACCATAGCGTTAAGGCTTTTGCATTCATTGAAGATTGAGAATGTTCGTTGCGATCAAGTATTAGTTTGAGCTAAGGAACCGTAAAGTTGATTTTCGATGAAATGAAAAAGATATATATGGTTTTGTGTTCATGTATCTGTATATGCTTAAGCTGAAGATTTTTTATTTAATTCATGTTGTCACCCCCCCACCTCCCCTTTCAAAGGACCTTCCAAAGTGGTTTGTTTAATTATAAACAAAGGTTAATGAATTTTCAACTTTCAAGTTTTTTGGATCTAATTTTGTTCTCCTGTTTCTTCTAAAGCATGTTTGGACCGGTGCATGATGTGAGGATCCCATACCAGCAGAAACGAATGTTTGGCTTTGTTACCTTTGTCCATTCAGAAACTGTGAACCTCATTTTGGCTAGAGGAAACCCCCATTTCATTTGTGATTCCCGTGTGCTTGTTAAGCCCTACAAGGAAAAAGGAAAAGTTCCTGAAAAGTATGACATCTTCTATTGATTTCATATTTATCTCACATCTTTCTCTCAACTTGCATTTAATCATAAAACGGTTAATGAAACAATTGCAGGAGGCAACACTTGCAACAACAATTTGAGAGGGGGAACTTTTCTCCATGTTCAAGTCCTTCTGGACTTGACTCTAGGGACCCGTTTGATCTTCATGTTGGTAAGCAACAAACAAGCATGGCTTTTTGTGGTCTTGGCTGTTCATGTTGTGTTTTTGGATGAAAAGATATGAGGAGAAATGGAATGCTTAAACTTGCTGTTCCTTTTGTTTTATTTTATTCTTACTTCAAATTTGTTTGAGGCCTTAATCTGCGTTTATATACAGGGGCAAAAATGTTCTACAATGCACAAGAGATGATGTTGAGAAGAAAGATGGAAGAGCAAGCCATTGAACTGCAAAGGAGAAAGTTCATGAATTTGCAACTTCCGGATTTCAAGAATGATGGCATTAATCATCACCAACGCAGCCAGTCTGTTGGTGCTTCTGTTGCCTTGCCTACATATTCTCCCACCGGTCAAAATATACATCCATCTTACAGCTTTAAGCAAGAAGTCTCAGAAGGTTAGCTAATCAGCCTGAGGTGTTCTATCTCATGTTTTTGTCTTTTTGTTGGATTGTCAAATTTTACTTTATTGGTCATGTGTGTGTGAATGTGTGGGCAAATTTCCTTTGCTCTTGTTTGAACATACAAAATAGAATCAACATTGGTAGTCCGATATGTTTGAGTTGTTCTAATCAAGGAATGAAAAAAAAATAATTTTGTGTTTAATTTTTTCTATTATTTGTTGTGGCAGTCAACGGTGATACTAAAGCTGCTGAGGCTCCCTCAACTTTGTCTGCTGCTGAGCAGGAAGAAGTGAATTCAGCTTGTGTTCAGGAAGATGGAGTTGGAAATACCAATGGGTATCCCAACCCTGAAGGGTATGGTGTCCTTGAACATATGAACTTAATTTTTGAAATGTCGATAAAACTTCCCAACAAGTATGGATGCTGTATTCTTAAATTTATTTAAATCTTAATAGAGAGCATCTGTCTTCTTGGCTTTTTTAAAGTCGACTGTCTTTAATTGTCTACCTCATTTGTTTTCATTTTAATTTCTGGTAGATGTCATGAGAGCGCTGTTGAGCACGCACTTCCTGATAGCCCATTTGCTTCCCCTAAAAAATCTACTGATAACTACCACTCCAGCATTCCTGCTTCTGTGGAAGTAAATGGAAGTGTTGCTTTTGATGCCACTTCTTCATCTCCTGAAAATGATGCATCACTGCCCATCACTTCTGCTGGCGAGATGGCCTCCAAGCTATCCTCTTCTTAATGCCAAGGTATTATCACTATTACATTGTTATAACTTATCTCACCTGCTATCACAACAAGAATAGAAACTAGTATATTTTTTTGCTATTAAGATCTATCAGCATTGTCTCAGGTTTTATCATGGGCATGAAGCTAATGAACTGTAGGAAATAAAGGTAAGCAGTCAGACCTTGGGAAGAACTCTAATCATGGTTTTTGAACTTATATTCCGAAATTCCTAGTCCAGTGTCGTTTTTTAACGTTTCAATGGGATTTTTATTGATGCAGAAAAGTAGAAAAGCATATACAAGAAGAATCAACTAGATGTGTATAGCCAGATTATACAATGAAGAGTAGATGCGTAGAGAATATCTCAAGAAGATTATCATCATCTTCATGAATACAATATTACTACTAACAGCAAATGCATATTGGATACCTAAAGGATAGACGAACTGATTTTTGAGCGTAGGGCTTTTCTCTTTTCTCCTTTTGTAGGTGTGTATTCCAACAGACAAAAATGGAAGAAAGTAGGGATAATCAATGATTTACTGCATTTGTCATCTATGTTATAACAAAACACTATATGTAAATCTGAACTGTATGAAAAGAGAATTTGAAGTTAGAAATGTGTACATTTAGCTCCTTATGTTTGTCAAGAAGCTAGAAATATGTCTTATTAGTAAATTTGAACTTTGAAAAGGATATTGCATTTTGAAGGATGCATGATTGAGAAGAAAGATCAGAAGATGGGGTTTGGTAATTGGGTAATGATATTTTATGCCCAACTTTATATAGCTATATATTCTGTATTTCAGATATCTTGTTATTAAAGTGAGGAATGTTGGATATTGGAAAGTAGGTTAAATTAAAAAGCTCGTCTTTTTTTGCTATCAGTATCTAATGTCTATTACTACAGTCTACAGGGGGCACTTTGTCTTCATTTTTATTATATATTTTTTAGGTCCACATGAAAGGGTAGAGTCACTCAATCACATGGGGGCTGACAATTTATATAAATGGAATCAGGGTGTCAAGCTCCTTTCCTTTTCATGTTCCAGGTCATTGAAATGATTTTATTTTTTCTTTTCAAATCTTCGTTTTATTTGCTGCTGCAATGGTGACATAGAGTTTTCCAAGTTCTTTTGAAAAATCTTTCTTTGAAGCTTGCCTTTTGCTTGATATATTTTCAATTTAAAGAAGGCTTCAATGAAAGGGGAAGAAAAGTTTGAAAAATAATAAAACTTGTGCTTATGGGGCCTGTGGGGTTGAATTTTTGCCTGCAATAATGCATCAGCTCCATTTGAAGACTAATGAAAGCTTTTTTGTTTATTTTTTGGGTACTTGGGGGGAATTTTGGTTATGGGAATTTAAAGCAAAGAGAGTAAAAGTTAAAGACAAGAGAGCAAATAAGGTGAAAAAAAAATTCACACGTGAAGGAAGAGCTATTGTTAAAAGAGTTGAAGCTGTGAAAGCATACAAAAGCTTTTGTTGTTGTATTGTTTTGTTTCCAACATTTAAATGACAATAATTAATTGGACCACTATATGTGTGTTTTTGAGTGGTCAAAATTGCCATGAACATGAACATGAACATGAACATGAACATGAAAGATCTCTTCTCTCTCATCTAATGTTCCACAAACACAGCATTGACTTCTCTTTATTGATTCTCTGCCTTTGATGTTGCCATGTCTGCTCAAACATGACTGCCTATGTTGTTTTAATTAACTATAGCTTTTTTTTTTCTTTTTGCATATTTTTGTTGTGTTATAAATAACTACTAGTATGGTACATATGATTTATATTGATATTAAAAGATTCACTCGAATCCACTTTCTTTACATAATTTTCTTGTCCCGATCACAAGGCCAAGAGGGGGAAGTCAAAGAAGAATTTGGTTGGAAATTCACTATCGATAAAATGCTAAATTATCGATTCAATTCTGCAAAGAAGAATTAAACTTAATCTGCAGTATCTCGTTTAATAATGATAGAGCTGGATTTTCATTTTCTTTCTGCAACAAGTTAGGCATTTCATGATGAGAAGGAGGACAAGTGATAAAAACCATATCTTTTCAAGGTTTATAAAAGGTTTTTATTAGGGTGTGTTAATTACATTAGGATCATCCTAGAAAAAAGACTTCTTAGGATGCCATTAGAATCGTGCCATCTAGTCTATTTTGAATAAAAATCAAAATTTATCTTACCTCTAGCGGCTAATAACTTAAACAAAGAAAATGGATGTCTATGATTAATAGAAGTTAAATTTGCTGAGATAAGATGCATTTTATTCAAAATAAATTAGGCGACATCATTTCAATAGAATCCTAAAAAGACGTATCGTTAGGATCATTTTATCATAGTTTAAACTTTATAAAATTATCTTTGTTTGCTTTGCAAGAAATTTTTTTTCTCAATCATAGCTAAGAACTATCCAACTTTCAGAGGAATAATTCCCAATTATTTGATTTCATGTTGAAGGATTCTTGTACGAGGAACAAAAAGGAGGAGGGGGCATTCATTTCCAATTTCCCACTAAAAACCCTTGCCTTCACCAACACTTCTTTAAAATATTTGTCTCTTAGAAACACCCATAGTTTACTATTTGGTAACTTTTAGCCTTTCATCAGCATGCATTTAGAAGCACACACACTTTTAAGGCAAAATCAGAAGTCCTGTAGATAGTGGGAACAAAAAGAAGGAAATGAAAATGATGTTAAGGAAAATGTTAGTGCTTTGAATCTATTCTCTTTTTCATTATACATCTCAATCTTGTGCTACATTATTTTCACATTGCCATATTGCTCATCTTTTTTTTTCCCTCTCATTATTACTTTGGCTAGTTTTTGCTTGCCTCCCTTAGTTTAATTAGTCCAATTATTATAATTAATGTGGAATATAATTAGTAGAGAATTTAGTAAAAAAACTTTACAACTATTTGGCCAAGTAAAAAATAAATGTGTAACTGATCTTATTTGAATGATACTTGTGAAACTTCATGATGAATGGAATGGAAATATGGAATGAATTAAAGCTGAGCCAAAAGTAATTTTAATCAATCAATCATTCAATCAAAAAATTAATCATGACAAAGACAATCTGCAAAAATTTTTAAATCAATTTAGGCAGATAAAGGAAACTTGGCATCCAAGCTATTTTAAGCAAAATGACCTTTTTTTTTTTTAATTTCCTGTAATTTTCCATCTGTATTATATTCAAAGATAAAGATGATTTTTGATTTGTACAACTCAATAATTTTTCAAAAGAATCCCCAAATGAAGCAAAAGCCCATTAACCATGATTGACCTGTAAATTGTAAAGAACCCAACAAAGCTTTTTCCCAAGTTGAAGAAAAAGACAACAAGTCTCAGATAAAGTTGCTCCTTGTTTGCATGATCTCATCAAGCTTGGCCTAATAACTAGCTTGAAAACAAAACATGTTCATGTCTGTTTCAAAGCAACACCCTTATTATATGAAATGAAATATATTCTGATTCTTTTTCTTGCATAGTCATGGGTGTGAGATAGTCTTTCACATCAATGGCTCAGCAAATCTCTGTACCAGAATCTACGGCTTCGATTTTGTTTCCATCAATGGAAGATGCTCTTCCATCATCATCAATCATCATACCTATAGCTTTGTCAAGTTTCCTGCTTATATAAAGTTGTGTAACTTCTTCCCCATTGTTTATTTTACATACCTGCATTTCAATCCACCGACAAGAAATAAAACAACAGGCTTCAGCTTCTATTGTATACATTAAAGAAAGGTTAGTTTTATTTTGCATTGACACATTTGAGAGTTTAATCAAAACTTTTAACAGTGTTTTTTACAAGGATTTGGAGTTGTTTTAATGTGTTAAAAACATTTAATTTTCATTTAACTGTACTTACTCTTAGTAGCTGTTACTGTTAGATTTTTTGTGTTAAACACTTATGATCATGCATTGCTGATATACCAAAGTTAATTAATTAACTTGATTTCTAAATGGAGGTTCATTAATGACCCATCACCCATGTTAGTGATGATGTGTCCAATGTTGGGGCCCACATCTTGACACGTTGGAGGCATGCCTCAGCAGAAATTAGTACTGATTTACTTAGTTCTTAAAACTTTTGTATTTTTGCTAATAGTAGTTCCTAAGGATTTTTCCCTTTTCCCCTTCTTCTGTTCTGTTCTGTTCAGTTCAGTTTTTCCAATCAAATTTAATATTTGAGGTAATATTTCTAGTGCTTGATTCTCTCAATGTGGTATGCATTGTTGTTTTTTTTTTTTTAAATTTTACTAACTGATCAGACATCAGTGGTGAAATTTCCCATTTATGTCATGGGAAATTCTGAGAATTTGAATTGTTAGGTTCCATAACCTTTGTGTTTCTTCTTTGATCCTCACCCTTATCTTCTTTAGAGTTGAATTAGACCAATTTCCTTTTTTTTTTTTTTTTTTTTTTTTTTTTTTCAGGAATTTGTAAACATCATGGAAGGTAGCAGTGGCAACTCCCACATTAATTTTCCTCCAGGTACCAAATTCTTATTACTTTCTATTTCTAGCTTTTTTGCCCCTGTATAGAAAGATATTACACCATAGATTCTGAACTTCCTCAATTCATCAACTAATTGAAGAGAAAAGTTTTCTTTTTACATACATAATAATTCTTGGGGTTTCTACAGATAATTTTTGACCAACCTACTGGTCTATATCAGTTAAGTACTTTTTTCCAAATGCTGTCAAGATTTTTAATTGCTTTGAAATAGTTTCAGTTTTGGCACTTAAATCAATTGAATTAATGCAATCTATAGAGCATACCAAATTGGGGTCAGATGAGATGTTTAATTTTGAAGATTATGGGAACTTTCTGCTTTATTGGACAGACATTTTTGTTTAATTATGTTACATAGCTATAATTGTTTCTGTCTTTCTTGTATATGTATTCTGACATGCTAAACTCCTTTAAAAAGCTGAAGCTAAACCAATGTCAGAGTTGGAAACACTACAGAAACAGCATGAGGAGAAAACACAAAAGATCCAAGAGCTCAAGAAACAAATCGAGAACGCGAAGCAATGCTTGGAGGAGCAGAAGAAGAAGAAGAAGGAAAACCCAGATGAGAAAAAGGAAACATTCAATAACTTGAGCCAGAAGTATAACAGCCTGAGAGATGAATATAATGCAATGTTGTCTGAAAGGTCAAGGGACCAAAATTAGGCAAAATCACTTTAGTCTCATTAATGTATATTTAATGTTTAGTTAAGTTTAAGGTTGTGTTTAATTACTTCGCTCTGTAAGATAATCTAAATATATCAATTAAGATTTCAATTATCATAAAATCACGACTTTGAAGATCCTATTGTCATCGAGGCTTGAGCAAAATTGAGAGCTTTTGCTTGAAATTTTCACAATAAAACATGTGATGGGGTCTAGATGAATGATTGAGTGATGTTTAAGAAAGACGAAAGGAGAGAGATGATAGCACTAATGTTTAATAGGCATGACGTGACAAAAATTACAATATATTAAAAAATAATTTCAAATCTGTATTATAAAAAGCATAATAACACTAAGTGCAACAAGAACTGATCTCAAAAAAAAAAAAAAGTGCAACAAGAACTAATATTAAACCAAAATTTAAATGTTATTGTAATCCCTAAGCATTCTAGAAAACAAAGTTGCTTCATGATTCCAAAAGCAGTGGCTGCAACTAGCAAGACTGTTGTTATGAGCCAGCAGATTGTTGCTTGCTTCCCAAGAAAGCCCTTGTTCTATCAAACGGTTTGGTCTTGCTGTAATTTGACCGTCATTACAAAGATTGCAGTTTGTTCTTCCTTCTGGTTTATCCAAATTAGACACATTAACCCACATCTTGCTCAACAAATTCTCTGTTTTCGACCGGCAACGGGCGGCCAGGACACATCTTTTAGAACTTGTCAGGTTGATCAGAGAAGACAGAACTCGAAACCCTATATTCTTAAACTCACCCCCCAAACAAAGGAAGACCATCCCAATTGTATAAATGGCTTCAATGTGTCCCTTTTCGGCTGCTTTCTTCAAGTATTGGAGTCCTCCCTCCCTTCCACTAAAACAATTCCACATTCCTTTTCTGTATAATGCTTCTGCATTCTTTTCCTCTGTGCATCTTTCCAGAAAAACTTTCTCTTTTTCTTGCCATGGGATGGGGCTGAAATTTTCCATTGAAACATTCTCAAAGATTGGATAGTCGTTTGAAGCCTTGAGGAAATCCTTGCAACTTTGTCTGACATTTACGAAATCTGCAGGGGAATTAGAGGCTGAAAACTTCATAATTTCTGCCAATATTTCCCCTGGAAGAGATTTGATGTTACTACGACGAGTTCTTTTCATGATCTTCATGGTTATTAGAAAAGAGCTTTCTTAATTAATAATAATCTCTGCAACTGCAATGTTTTTAAATTTTAAGCGTAGAATATAGTTGAGAATAATGCTACTTATATATATATATATAGCAACAAATTGTTGTGATGTTGTTCCCCCCATGAGTAGGATTTCCTTACCTATTTCTAATAGGATTTTCCCTTAGACCGAATCCCATAACAATTAGGACTTTCTTAAAACGAAAAATATCTTTAATTAACAATTAAATTAACCTTTTAAAGTAACATCATACAAATCCCATTACAAGTAGGATTAGGATATTGTTACATGTGCTGTGGAATTGTGGATTTCACACGGTGTAGACTTCAGCGCTTCCGTTGTGATACTCCCACTTTTGGATGTGACGCTCCCAACGATTTCTGACCATTGGATTCAATATCTAATTTCCTTACCGTCTGATACAATAAGTTTTAACCTGCTAAACATGTTTTAAAAACCTTTTGGACTGAATTCGTATGTGATTGTCCTCGTGATAGATTTTTACACTTTTTATTCCACCCGTTGATATCAACAAAATTTTTTCTCTAAGTTTTTATACGTTGTATATTTTGGGGGAAATATACGAATTGAATGTCAAAAACTTAAGAAAAAAATTAGGGATAGAAATTGGGGAAAATATACGACGTATAAAATCTTAAAAAAAAATTTTGTTGATATCAACGGGTGGAATAAAAAAGGTGTAAAAATCTATCACAATGACAACCACATACGAATTCAGTTCAAAAGGTTTTTAAAACCTGTTTAGCAGGTTAAAACTTATTGTATCGGACGGTAAGGAAATTAGATATTGAATCCAATGATTAGAAATCATTGGGAGCGTCACATTCAAAAGTGGGAGTACCACAACGGGAGTGCTGAAGTCTACACCATTTCACACCGCTTAAATGTTAGCCCATATTGTCTTGTAGTATATACAAATTGGGAAATCAAAAATCAATTAAGTAATCAAATCAGAATTTTAATAGATACTTAAGGAATCAACTCATTAATTAGGAAATCATAATAAAGATTATATTCATATATGTCTTTTTAAGTAGATTTATTATTAGATTCTTTCCTAAAACGATACTCTCTCAGTCCGTAATTAGATGTTCAATCTTAGTCAAACAGTCTTAATGTTTGACCATCAATTAATATAAAGAACGTAAAATTAAATTTTATAAAAATATGTATTCAAAAGTTTGTAATTTTTTTGCACTTGTAATTTAAAGTGTAATTTAAAGTTTATAAGTCTTATTTTTAAAAATTATTTTACTATATAGAGTATAAATAATGGTCAAAATTCGATGTTAATTGCAAAAAATGATGTATTTTTGTAAATTATTTATGGAAATCTATATTTTCCCATCACATATCTATATCAATCTTATCTATACCACTCTCATCCGCGACACATTTACCCCTAATAATAGTAAGAGCAGTCATATTTATATATGGGGACCGTAGGGGTATAGTTGGGTCCATATATCTAGTAGTTACCTTAAAATATAACCCAAGGAAAGTTGTGAAATTAGATTCTTTCCTAAAGCGATACTCTCTCCGTCCGTAATTAGATGTTCAGTCTTAGTCAAACAATCTTAATGTTTGACCATCATTAATATAAAAAACGTAAAATTAAATTTTATAAAATTATGTATTGAAAAGTCTGTAATTTAAAGTTTATAAGTTTTATTTTTTAAAAATTATTTTACTACATATATATATTTATAAATAATGGCCAAAAATTGGTTGTGGTTGACAAAAAAGACATATTTTTTTATAAATTATTTATGGAAATCTATATTTTCCCATCACATCTATATTAATCTTATCTATACCACTCTCATCCATGACACATTTACCCCTAATAATTGTAAAAGGAGTCACAGATGAGATGTATATATGGGGCACGACCGTAGGAGTATAATTGGGTCCATAATTTAGTAGTTGCCTTAAGATATATATATCCTAAGTAATTCCTAAGGACAGCTGTGAAAAATGAAAATAGTCTTCTATACCCAATTTTGTGAGAAATTATTAGGAAACCAATATATTAAGCTTCCTTATATTTTATCATTATATTTAAAAAAAAATATGAACAAATAAATGGATGTAGTAAAAGATGACTGCATAAGCATTAATCTTCATTAATTAAAAAAAAAAAAACTACAAAAGACAGCAATAAGTAAATTTCCTAAAATATAAGACCATACCCTAAATAAATAAATAAAAAAAAAGAACCTAAAAATTCACAAGGGAAGCTTCAAAACAGATAGTGCTCTCAAAATCAAATGAACTTAATTGGATACTTGGGCTGCTTATTAGGGGAAAAGAGGCCAAAATGTTGCTCAGTTGCAGCTGGACCCTTTTGATTCTCATCAAACATTGCAAACAAATAAGTCTCAATTGGCCTTCCAGGCCTCTTTGGGGTTCCATTTCTAACATGATTGATCAAATTCTGGTAATAAGTCCTTGCATTGTCCACAGTTGCCGCCATGCCACCAGCAGAAGGCCACCCACTCTCAGACACAACAATTTCCATGTCTTTAGCCCCTGATTTCTCAAGAGCCGAATACATAGAATCAAGTGTTGCATCAAACAAATTTTGGTACCCCAATGATTCATCTTGAACAACATTTCCCGGTGACATAAACAACGCGAAACAAAGATCGATGTTCTTCGTGTCACCAATGTAGCTGAAGTAAGTGTAGATGTTGGCAAGAAGAGGAGATTGAGTGTTTGTCAAGAAATTGATGATTGGTGTAATGTACGGACAAGCAATTTGGCTGAAAACCCCTGACGAAGGAGGGTAAGATTGACCTAACAATGATGGTTCCACTGACGTAGAAACCTTAATTCGGTCATGTAAATTTGCTGTCACCAAGGCATTGTAAATGTTCTGCATTGCAAGTAGAACAAATTGAGATTCTGGATCGGTCGGTTTCACTTCGTTTCCGACAGAAATGTATCGGAATTTGACTGCTGGGAAGTAGGATACAATGTTTGTGTTGACATAGTCAGTTGCAGCTAAGGGATTGGTGAGGGATTGTAGGACAGCGTTTGGGATACCGAGGATTAATTGTATGTTTGTGCCTTTGAGTGCTTGAAGAGTGAGTTGATTTGGATCATAGATTCTCATTGCTTCAATGCCATTGATTTGGTAGAATGTTACAACATCTTGTTCCGAAGGCAAATCATTGGCAATTCTTCCGTTGCATACGCCTATTGATGGTGCACCTAAAAATGTAACATAGACCCAAATTTAATCAATTTATGAGCTTTTAAAAGGTAAACAAAAAAAACCCGTTGGTAGATTTACCCACCAAAACCAGGTGCACGACGTGGGTCAAATTTGGATTAGTTAGAGCGAAGTTCTGATCCTGGGTGGGTAAAAAAAAAGGTAAGCAAAAAACACCCTTTTGAATTCAAGAAACGTACCTGTTGAATTCTGGCCATTGGACATGAAAATTCCAAGAAGTAGAATTATGGCAACAATGAAAGTTTTGTTGCTTGTTGTTGCATGAACGAAACCCATTTGGAAATCAAGAGGGAATTTGCTAAATTTTTTGCAGAATTAGTGCATCTATATTCACTTCTAGCAGAGTTTACTTAAATATAGAGTGTATATATAGGGAGACAGGGGAGAGTTAGATTGCTAATGATGATGAACTCCTTTTATTGCTCCTAAATTGTCTAACTGGTTAGTTTCAATTTTTGAAATGAATTTAAGATATGACATCTGGTTACTTTGTGACAAAAAATTAAGTACCCTCAAATCAAGGAAGTTTAAACTTTAAATTAAGACCTGATCAAGCAAAAATTCAAGTCAATCAGAAATTCTTCTTTCCCCCAATGTTCCTCCCTTACACAACAAGAAAATTTGTTACTACTATAAGAATTAAAATATGGCTCAAATCAAATGGGTTGATAATGGAAATGCCCCAAAATTCTCTCCCTAGTCCCTTGCCTTCTTGAAATTAAATGTCCTGATTTACTTCTATCTTATTAGGATTTTTCATTTTTGATAACAATACTAAGAAATTTAGACCCCTATAAATTAGGCAAACTCCATGGACACATACTACCCACTTGAGAAATCAATTTAAATTAGCAACAAATTTTTAACTATTTCCCTTATCCACTAATCTTAATAGAACTTTTCAGTGATTTCATGTATTTAAAATGACATCTTAAATCAGAACCCAAATTTAGGCAGACTTTCATGATCAAGACATAACACTTGAAACCAAATTAAAGTGGCAACAACTTTTGAACTAATTTTGCTGCAATTTTATTAAAAAATATAAGACAATGAACAATTACAGCAGTGGGATAAACAGATTAAGGCTAGAGACAAGCCCATTATTCTACTTGAACATGCCCTTGTGGAAATTAAGTGAAACTGACTCCATACTTTGGCTCCTTGGTAGGGTAAAAGAGGCCGAAATGGCGCTCAGTTTCAGCAGGACCCTTCTGATTTTCATCAAACAAAGCAAACAGGTAAGTCTCAATTGGTTTTCCAGGCTTCTTGGGAGTTCCATTGACAACATGATTGATCAAATTCTTGTAATAAGTGCTTGCATTCTCAACAGTTGCCGACGCCTCACCAGAAGATGGCCAACCACTCTCTGACACAACAATGTCCACACTAGCACCCCCTGCCTTTTCCAAAGCAGAATACAAAGCATCCAACATTGCATCGAAAAGATTTTGGTACCCGAACGTGCCATCTTGCACCACAACGGCCGGAGATGCCAACAAGGCATAGCCAATATTGATGTTAACTGGGTCACTAATGTAGGGAAAGTAAGTGTACACATTGGCAAGAAGTGGTGCCCCGGTTGTTGCTAGGAAATTGATAATTGGTGTTATATGAGGACTTGCATTTTCATTGAATGAACCCGCCGAAGGAGGATATGAATTGCCTAGCAAACTTGTGTCAATTGAGGTTGAAACCTTGATTTGACCTAAATTTGCTGATGCCAAAGCATTGTTGATGTTTTGCATTGCAGGGAGAACAAATGGAGCTGCTGCATCGCCCGGTTTGATCTCATTTCCGACAGAAATGTAGCGAAATTTGACGTCTGAGAAGGCTACTACATTTCTTTGAACCCAATCATTTGCTGCTGAGGGAGTAGCAAGGGATTGAAGGTCTTGATTTGGGACACCAAGGATTAGTTCTATGTTTGTTCCTCTTAGAGCCTGGAGAGTTGCTGTGTTTGGATCATAGATTCTCATTTTCCCAATGCCATTTGATGTATAGAAATTTACTACTTCTTGCTCAGATGGCAAATTATCAGCAATTCTTCCATTGCAGACACCAATTGGTTTTGCACCTATAATCACATAAAAATCATATATAAAATCAATTAGCTTAATGCGATATCAGAAATTTTCCCAAACTTTGCCTAGGCAAAATTTTCACAACAACAATATGCAAATTAAATGATGATAAAAAAAATGGAGAGAATCAAACCTGCTATTGGCTGGCTCTGGCTGCAGGATACAAAAACTCCTAGAATTAGAAGAGTGGCAACTATGAACTTTTTGTTACTTGGGAAAAAAGCCATGGAGATGAAGTGGGATGAAAAAGAAAGCAGAAATGTAGTATTTGTTTTTCTTAAAGAATCACTTTGCAATATGAGCAAATCTTCTGTCTTCTTCAATGTCTATATATAGGTGTGGAGAGTTACCTGCGTTTCTACTATTAATCATATGAACCCCATTAATTGCTAGTGATTTGATTACCGTGGGAATCAATTAAGATAAATTTATGATATGATTGTGGTGTGATGAAAATTGCAGTTGTTAGCGGATTTGATTTCTTACATGTTCTTTGAAACAATAAATGTGAGCAATAAATTCACAGTTCCAACAAATCAAGGGAGTTAATGGAGGTCTCAAGGCAATCATGTCAATAATTATCAGAAATGATAGATGTGAAGCTCAAGGCAATCAGATCAATCATGCTGTCAGGGAAATTCTGTCTATCACTTCCATTGATTCTGGCATTAAATCAACAATAATTTGCAAATTATGTCTATCAACATAAAAACCATAAATTATGGATAATGGATAAACCTTTTTTTACAATGTCAAATATATTCCAATAACAATATGATTAGGTTCCACATGGTGACAAAGGGTCTATCTGTGAATCAAAATATATAATGACATAATAGGAGCCATTAAGCCTGAGTGGTAAGGATGGGGCGAGATATGGATAGAGATTCTAAGTTCGAGTTTATATATCGATCAGTCCATTTGGGCCCAAACCCAAATTAGACAAACTTTCATTAACATACACAACCACTTGAAATCGTTTTAATTTGGTGATAAGAGTTCTTTTAAACTATATATTTGCTGCTCTTTTTTTTTATTATTTATTATTAGAAGAACAAGAAAATAGTACATCATGTGAATAAACACTCAAGGGCAGAAGGCTCTCTTATTTTAAATTTAACATGCTTTTTAAGGTCACTAAAAATGGCTATTTGTGACTCCTCACCCCTCAGCCAAAAGTAATTTGATACTTAGGCTGTTTACTAGGAAGGAACAAACCAAAGTGTTGTTCAACTCCTGCCTCCTTCAAATTCTCATCAAACATGGCAAACAGATATGTCTCTATAGCCTGACCAGACCTTTTTGGTGTCCCTTGTGTCACATGATTAATCAGGTTCCTATAGTAAGTCCCTGCATTATCCACATTTGCTGCATCTCCACCCTCAGATGGCCAACCACTTTCGGATACAACGATGTTCACATTAGCCCCTCCAGTCTTCTCCAGAGCAGAATAAAGTGAATCAACCAATGCATCAAAGAGATTCTTGTAACCATATTCTCCATCTTGTACTACAACTTCAGGGGCATTGAACAAGGCAAAATCAAGGCCTATATTAATTGGATCGCCCGTGTAGCTGAAGTAAGGGTATATATTAGCAAGAAGTGGTGATCCATTACTTGCTAAAAAGTTGATAATTGGAGTTATAAATGAAATTGAAGTGTCACTAAATGAACCGTCTGATGGAGGAGAGGAATCCCCAAGCAATGATGAAGCTATTGCTGTTGAGACCTTAATTTGATCCTGCAGACCGGCTGCTGCTAGAGCATTGTGAACATTTGTCATGGCAGGTAGAACAAAATTCGCACGTTGGTCACTAGGTGAAACTTCATTTCCTACTGCAATGTACCGGAATTTGACATCAGGAGAGAAGGACACAACATTTGTTTGTACCCATTCATTTGCAGCTGCAGCATTAGTAAGTTCTTCAAGCTTGTCAAGAGGGACATCAAGGATAAGTTCTATGTTTGATCCTCTTAGTGAATTTAGGGTTTCCTGATTTGGATCATAAATTCTCATCCTTCCAATGCCATTTGATTGATAAAGACTTACAACTTCTGCTGCTGATGGTAAATTGTCCCCATTTCTGCCATAGCAGACCCCTATGGATTGTGCACCTACACATATAAAACAGGTCAATATCAGATTTGAGTATTATATCAACATTTCCAATATGCATTTGTCTCCATTTCTGCATAATGGAAATTATGCAGAATCAAAATCTATGCCCTGACTTTCCAAGATCAAATGTTTGCCCATTCCTTCCTTTAAGAGGTGAAGAAGAAAAACAAGTGATCAAGTCTTGTGTCATTATTCTTGCAAAAAAGCAACTCATCAAGGCTTTCCCTATAGCAAGGGCATGCACACATGACACATCCTTAGTAGTAGTTGGAAAATAATGAAATTCTCATGAAAAAAGCTAAGCTACTTGCAAGAGTATGTGATGTGATTGGAACCTATATAAAATACCTCACAAATAATAAAATTATTAATTAATTATTCAAGAACTTGATTAACTATAAAATCTTTACCGTGTAAGAAAAGCAACCATTTTTTTGTTTATTAATTAAGATATTTATGATCATCCTCATGATTCATGTATTAATTAACATTTAAACTATATATTATATCATACTCGAATTTTGGAAAAGAAGCAGAATAAACTCTTTTAATAATAATAAAAAAATGCTTGGAACTCCTTTTTATGAAACTTCACTTTGAGATATAGCATGAATATATATAGAATTGTATTTTTTTTTTTATTTCACACAGTTGGATAAGAACTAATTAGGAGTACATGTATATGTGCATATATTTATTTAAGTCTTTTCTGAATTTTCTTTTTTTTGGTAGAAATTTTCTGATTACTAGTGAGTAAAAGCAATACCTGTTATCTCCAGGTGAGACAGCAGAAATCCACAAATCAGCAATATAGCAGCCATGGAAGCTCTGGTGTTACTTCTTCTGTTGGATGAATCCATAGCCATAGACTAGCTGAAAAGAGGAGTTTTAACTTGATGACATACATCTTTTAGTTCTATCTATGATCTATATATAGATAGACAGAGGCAATTAAGCTTGCTTATTCCCAATTTTCTGCATCTAATTTCCCCGTCAAACACTCCATTGTGAATATTCCACCAAGGACTAGCCATGAAAGCTATGGTGTTTCTTGTGTTATATGAAGCCATAGACTAGTTGATATCAGAAGATACAGCTTTTAAGTACTTAACTTCCATCCAATCCTTTTGTTCCATCTATATATATGGACAGAGGCCAAACTTCCCACTTTTCTACATCTCATTTCCCTGTCAAACACTCCATTGGAATATTCAACAGAAAAAGAGGCATTAATGCTGGAAGAATATTGAAAAGTAAGCTAGGAACTCCATGCAGATAGAACTATGTTTCTGTCGTTCTTCTTAAAATGTTTGTTTTTTTCTTTTTCCAGGAAAAGTCAACCGAGTAACCATGAAATTTCTACCAATCTTATCTGTTTTACATGGTGAGCAAGCAGAAGGACCAAAGTTTCATTCATTGAAGTAGAAAATAGGGTTTGATTAGGCAAGTGAAGAGAAATCATCAAATTTCTAATCACCCATTTCTGCAAGAGTTGGATTATGTTCATAACTTTGGTCAGAATTCTGCTTCATTGCAAGTTCCATTCACGTTATGTTTGGTTCGTGGTATCTTTGATATCACGTGGTAATGTCATTTACACCTCTTTCTTAGGAATGTTATTTTTAGTGGGAAAGTATAATTTTTTGTTTTTGTGGGAATAAGATTACCATGTTTGGTTAATATGGGAAAATTATTAAATTTTTAAAATACAAGAGAAATACAAGTGAAAAAGAGTAACACTTTCCTAGGAAAGTTAACTTTCCCACCCTTTTAGATGGGAATGACATTCCCACCACATTCCCACTCAAGTGGAAAAGTGATGGGAATGTTATTCCCACCTAAATTTAGATTCCTCCAACCAAACATGGGAAAGTTATTCCCTCTACCCAACTTACCACACTTTCCCACTACATACCACGAACCAAACGCAACCAGGATTAAATTGATTGATAGATATGGTATACTATACATAGTGAACTAATTTATACATATAGAGTTGTAAATTAATGGACTTCCACCATTAGAATCAGACCTCAAGCATAGGATATATCAAAGAAAAAGAAAACTATATAGATTTGGTGTTTAGCACGATTTAGCAATAATCTTGCTTTTTGACCCTTACAATAGAAATAACAATTGTCAATGAGGTAGGAGAGATTCTTCAACAAATTTAGAATTTCAAGACTGCCGACTTAATTATTTCAAATCTTCAAAAAGGGATTCGAGGATTAAAGAAATATACTATGGGAATACATAGATTGGTTGGAGTAATTTAATACTTTTCATGTCCTTAAGTTTCGAGTTCAAGTTTTATTGGTTACTCATCAACATATTGTTAAAAGAAAAAAATAGATTTCGAAAAAGTTTTATTATTTATATTTGGGGTTTAACTCGATTAATTTCGGATTAATTCGGTCAAGAACATATGAAATTGTATGTAAAAACTTAACTAAACATGCATTCATACACAAAGTTCGACTGAAATTTAATTGTAAGTTTCTTCATAATTAAAAATGTCTACTAATATATTAAAGAGAAAAATTGGTAATGTATAGATTATGGACATCACATTGCAATATCTAAGATAGGGACTTATGGCTCTTGTTTCATTCTACCAACCAACAAATTTTTTGGAAATAATAAAAGGATCCAAAGATTTGAAAACATTAGAAATGGTTGCATTTTTCTTATTAAGAAAACCCAAATGGATGATGATGCCTTTCAACAAGTGCCTTGAAAAAATAGTTTTACACAATATACAATTATGAATGGAACTATCAACTTTGAAAGACTCACATTATTTTTCCTCCAAAACTATGAAAAAAAAATTGTGCATTATTGTTATCCACTTGCAATTTACAAAAAAAAATTTTAAAAAGGCAATTGTATTATTTGTAAAGTTGTAAAATCCCTATTTTCAGACAATGACAATCCAATATATTAAGGAAAAAAAAAGAAAAAAAAAGAAAAAAAAAGGAAAATAGTATAACTAAGAAGAAGAAGAAAAGGATTGTGCCAAAAAAAAAAAGAAGAAGAAGAAGAAAAAGAAAAGGAGAAAAAAAAAATTAAAGGGAAAACAAACGGAAGCTTTTTTAAAGCAACATTCGAGGATCAAATAAAAGAGAAAACAAGAAAAAAAGAGAAACAAGAAACATCTTCCAAAAACTGTGAAAAAGACCTCCTTTTTTCCAGACCTTGCATTGTTAACCTCTGTTTTGTTATCATCCTCAAAACCAAATTTATTTTTTAATTTTTTCTTTTCTTTTGAACGTTCAATGATATAAGAAAAAGAGAAGAACCCCACCATCGGCCACCTTTTTGATCAATCGAAATTCAGAGTTTCAATCTAACACACATTGGTAGCCGTTGGATTTGATGAGTCCCAGGTTGAGATGTCGCCGGCGATGCTAGACCCTGGAGGAGCTTCCTCTTCAGCTCCCAAAGGTCAGGCTTCTTCTGTTCCTTTTAAAGTGGATTCTATTGGGTCTTTTTCAGTTTCTCAATCTAAACTTTCGCCAGAAACAATGAACCCGTCGTCTAGTTTTGGTTTTGGAGGCGATTTTAGTTCTGGGTTTTCAAATTCGGCTCAGAATAATACCAATTTTAGCTTCAATACGCCTTCTTTACAACGCCCATCAGGTGGCCTTGCTAGGCCAAGGTTTGTCAAAATTAGAAAGCAGTTTAGTTCCCAAAATTTGAAATCATCAGGCAATTTAGAAGCTGGGGTTGGTCCTGGTTTTAACCCGTTTCGGCCTGTTTCCAGTGCTCCCCAACTGAATCCATCTGATGGGAGTGACATGGGTGGTAATTTAGAGAGAGAAGTTGTGGAGGAAATGAGGAATTTGAGAGTTGGGAAAAGTAGTGGTTTTGATGATCAAAGTTTATTTTTAAAGCTTCCTGAGGATATAAGGAAGTTGAACATCAAGGATGGTTCAAAGGGGGATCAGGGTAATGGTAATGATGGCAATGTAGGTAGTTCTGTTAGAAGAGGTGTGGAAACTGAAAAACTTCCGAATGAGTTGCAGACCAAATTAAATATTAAAGGCGGTGAGGGTGCTTATGGTGGAGCTATGAAGGATTTTGTGTTTAAGGGTAGTGAAAAATGTAGAAATCCTTTGGTTGGAAGCATGACTGATGTTTATGATAGAATTAAGAATTTGAAATTAAAGGGGTCTGATGATAGTAATGCCAACGAGAGAGCTGGTTTTGTTTCTACGAGTAGTAAAAGCGCTGGTCCTTTTGGTGGGGAAACAGAAAAGGTGTTATCAACTGAGATGGAGAGAAAGTTGAATATGGGGAGTGTGATGGGGGATTCTTCAAAAGTCTTTGGAAAGGATGTGCAAACTGAAAAGTTTGGTGATAAGAAGCTCCCTGAATTCGGTAAATCAGGTCAGACAGAATCTACTTTTCAGGCAGCAACACCAGGTTTATATCCAAGTAGTAAAGTTCCTGCGTTTCAACTGAAAAATGATAGTAGACCCGGTGGAGCTACAGAATCTGCAACTTTGTTTTCATCTAGTGCCATGCATTTCCAGCCTGGTTCAAATGTCTTTGGAATGCCTTCTGATAAACCAGATAACAAGGATGGGTTTAATTTTACAGCCAAACAAGATGGTACAGAAACACCATTTGCAGAATTTAAAACTCCGGATCCACGGACAAATATATTCTCTGGATTAAATAGAAATTTGGAATTCAATTCAAAAAGAGAAGCTGGTACAAGCACAAAAGTCAAGAAATGGAAGGGAAAGTTGAAGCAGCCTACACCAGTCCAACTATGGCATGGACAAGACTTTATATCAAGTAAAACTGGTTCACAAGATAATGCAGAGGCTACTGAGTCTTATTCACCAATGGATGTATCACCATATCAGGAAACACTAGCTCATACTCAATGTTCAAGAGAATCTTCCATAGATTCAGATGAGCCTTTTGGGATTGACAACACATATGCATCCTGTGTATCACAATCAGCAGCTTCAATTGATTTATTAGATGAGGATCTGGTTGCTGCAACACAGCATATGAATATAAATGAAGGGGAAGAGAAAGATGAAGAAAGGGGTTCTGGAAATGTCTTTGACAAGGGTATTGCTGCTGAAGCTTTTCAAGAAGATTATGTATCCGGGGCTGAAACTGAAAGCTTTGTATCTGCAGCTGAGGAGATAGATAATAACACTGATGCTGCTCTCAGTTCAGCTGAAACTGAAGCCAGTTCAAGATCAAATATTGAGAGGCAAGATAGTGATGGCCAGATGTACTTTTCTTCTGCTTCTACTTCAGAACATACAAGTGGGTTTGACTTCACCTTTGCTGCGTCTTCTTCTGCTCAAAGCCAACTATCATCATCAAAACGCCAGAGCAAAAAGAAGAATTTGGCTAAAATTCCTTTTGATCCTCCTAATTCCAGTTTGAATATGAGAATTCCTTATGTATCATCCTCTGCACAGTTTTCTCCTTACCCTGGAGCTTCATTACTTTTATCCCCTGGGCGAGGCCAGAAAATGGATGTATCTACTCTGGAAAGCAAGGTTGGAGATAATATTGCGGTGGACAAAGGACCTCAGGTCAAACATGAGTCTAATTTGACTTCTGCTAGCACTGCAGCTCAGGAATCATGTGAAAAGTGGCGGTTGAGGTTATTATTACCTAATGTACCTTATTTCCTTTTAAATGTAGTAGTCTCTCTATATGATTGTGTTATGTTCTAATACGATATGTTTGGTCCATCTTGTAATTTGATAATGTGGCCTCTCTCTCTGCATGATTTCCCCCCATTGATGAGTCTGTTTTGTTTAAATGATTTATGCCAGAGGAAACCAAGCCTATGCAAATGGGGATTCATCCAAAGCTGAGGAATATTATACGCAAGGGATAAATTGCATTGCTGCTAGTGAAACGTCTAAAAGCTGTCTCCGGGCATTGATGCTGTGCTATAGCAACCGTGCAGCTACACGTATGTCTCTTGGAAGAATGAAAGATGCACTGGGAGATTGTATAAAGGCTGCTGCAATAGATCCCAACTTTCTGAAGGTTCAACTCAGAATGGCAAAGTAAGGCTCTACATTTCTTTTCTTTTCTTTAATTTGAGCCACCACTATTCTGCGGTGGTACTTATGTCTGCTTCGATACTACAAATTTTCTTTACTAAATAACGGAGAAAGATTTTGCTTTGAAGTTGTTTCATGAGGATTCATGAGTAATTATTTTGAATTGTTTATAGTTTCTACTTTCTATTATGATCTTATTTTGAAACTTAACCTTTCCAATTATCCCTTTTGAAGTGATTAATATATCGTTCAGTGATTTTACCATCTACATTTTCTGTTTTCTACATATCTACTTTGGTTAGGATTAATATTGGTCTTCATTGTTATACACTTATTATTTTGCATGTTAGCTTTCTGATTTAAATTGCAATTCTGGGTACTAGACTCATTGACACTCACTATGTGAGTTTGAGGGTAAAATAAATATATAAAAAATAAGATGGTTTTGTTTATATATAAAAAATTGAGTGGTGGGTGGTTTCTTTTTTAATTTTTGGCACTAAGTTGGGAGTTTTCTTTTAAATGGTTAGTTTTTCTTAACAAATTATATTTAAAAAAGTTAAATATCAACTTTGCCCTTTAATGGTCGGTTTTCTTTCAATGGTAAGTTTTTATTTCTGGTTTTTAAGTCTTTTGCCAACTGAGTTTGTCTCTGAGTCAATTGTGCCACAAACTCAGGAGTTGGCATCATATATTAGTATAGATAACTAGTTTCATTCTGGTTTCTTACTGACTTTCTCTTAGCTGCCTAACTTAAATTCTTTATTTCTTTTCCTTCAAGTTGCTATCTTGCTCTTGGGGAAGTGGAGAATGCAATGCGATATTTCAGGAAGTGCATACATTCTGGAAGTGATGCTTGTGTGGACCGAAAGATACCAGTAGAAGCCTCTGATGGCCTACAAAAGGCACAGGTGCTTATATATATATTTTTTAATTATCGAGGAACCAGTACCCTATCAATTTTCTTTTATTCAAGTCCATTTTGTACTGATTTATGTTAATTGTAACATTTTTTATGATTTACAATATAGTCTTTAGATCCATAAACATTAATGAATTGTGAAATAGACTCAACTGAATAGATGCATGGAGTCTTCATTTGAGCTTATGTTACTGAGTAGGCTCTCTTCTTGGAATTATGGTTGGATATGGTCACTATGTTGTGTGAATTTTCTAGGTTTTTCTAAAGTCAAGTAAAAATATTCCATTTCAGAACTTAAAGCTGAGCCAAGTCCAAGTCACTTTTGAAACTGAAAATAAGCTGAATTAAACAGCTTTAGTTTAGTTTGCATTCAATTGTTCATTTGTCAAACAGTTTTAGTTTAGTTTGGTTTTCCCATTTTGCTAGGATTTTAGAGTATATGGCCCAAATGTTTGCAATGGATCAAGAATTTGTGCCTGAGCTTCTCAGATGTAATACTATATGATTCCAATGATATTAATTCAAATGCCCTCATGACTGTATAGCAAATAATTTTGGTTCATTTGGGTCTAATATTTTGTCTCTAGCCTTTAAGAAGTTGGAGTCCTTTAAACTAATTTAAGAGCTTGACACTTCTTAGCTGTTGCTCATGAATCCACTGTATATGTTAATAAGTGGAACCTTCAATCTTTTGGTTGGAAAAGGCTTAGCCTTTGAAGGCCTTTGAAGGAGATTTCATTTTTCAGCAAAAGTAAGTCAGATTTTATGGAACATAGTTGCCCATGCCTAATCTCTTATTTACTCTTTTGGAGGCAAAATTGATTGAGAGGATTTAACTCTTTTTAAAATCTTATATGTTCCTATAACTATTGATTGATGACAATGATACATCCATCAACAATGTCAGGCACAAAGGTGATGTTGAAAGTAAAAAGTAGTGGAATACTAAAGGTAGCTTAGTGGTTTCACTTGCTCTTAATTCTTTGACATCATGCATCTGGACGAGTTGGAAAATCATCATCCTCTAATATTTCAAATTTATAATTTGATTCAGCTTTACATTGTTGATTATTTGCTATTAGTGTGATGTGACTGATGAGTTGTTTCCTCTCTGGCAGAAATTGTCCGCATGCATGCATCAGTCATCTGAACTTTTGCAAAGAAAGACCATGGATGATGCAGAGAGTGCACTGAAAATAATTGATGACACCTTGCAAATAAGCTTGTACTCAGAAAAATTACTTGAAATGAAAGCAGAAGCTCTTTTCACTGTACGTGCATTTTTGTTTTTATATACTATTATACTTGTCTAAATGAGGAACTTCTGGAAGTCGATAGTTTACTCTCTATTTAGCTGTGTGTCAAGTCACATAAACATTTTTGCGATTTGGCAGCTCCGCAAATATGAAGAGGTAATTCAGCTCTGTGAGCAGACATTTGACTCTGCTGAAAGGAATTCTCTTTTATTCAATACCGATGGGCAACCATCCAATCTGGATGGATTCTCAAAGGACTCTACCTTCAGAATTTGGCGGTGTCGCCTGATCTTCAAATCTTACTTTCATCTTGGAAAGCTTGAAGAAGCTATTGCTTCACTAGAGAAGCAAGAGGAACTGCAGTCTGCTACAGATCGGTAAATTCACTGCCCTTCTCATATAAAATATTCTAATGTTAAGAAGTAAAATAATTGTTGTATGCATTGTCTGTCCAGGGATCGGAGCAACAGTTTGGAATCATCAATACCATTAACTGCTACTGTACGTGAGCTCTTACGCCATAAGGTATTTCCTTCATATGCTCTTTACTCTAGGAAGGATCTGATTTTAGTTTATCAAAAATGTGTTTTCTGCAGAATAAGCCATGTGATGGGCTCTTTTGTTTCTATACAATGGTACCTAGAGAATTTAGTGCCATTTGTTGCCTTACGATGCTTTTCTCTTTTTTTTTTTTCTTTTTCTTTTTCTTTCTTCTTCTTTTTTTTTTTTTAATTCCCTTCTTTTAGAAGTCTGATATGCTTTTGTTGGCTATAGGTACGATTTTTTTTTTTGGCACAAAGAAAGAAGATGTGAATTTTGGTTTTTAAACAATTTCCTTTCATCTACAGGCTGCAGGGAATGAGGCATTTCAATCAGGAAGACACTCAGAAGCTATTGAACATTATACTGCCGCTTTATCTTGCAATGTGGAGTCACGACCTTTTGCAGCCATTTGTTTTTGTAATCGTGCTGCTGCGTACAAAGCATTGGGCCAAGTCACTGATGCTATTGCTGATTGCAGCCTTGCCATAGCACTTGATGGCAATTATTTGAAGGTTTCTTTCCAAACCGATTCTATCTTTATTTTTGTATGCTGACGTATAAATATGACCTTAATAGTTGTAGGGTTTCTTTTGTCAAGAAATAGCTGTTCTTTTTGGAAAATTTTCTTTTCTTCTATACAATAACTTTTGTGGTAACATAATTATTTGTGGGCACTTTTGTAGGCAATTTCTAGACGAGCCACTTTATATGAGATGATTAGAGTCTATGGACAAGCAGCCAGTGATCTTGAAAGACTTATTTCTCTTCTCATGAAGCAAATGGAATCAAAGACCAATCAAATTGGAACAACTGACAGATCAACGAACTTGGCCAATGACTTGAGACAGGCTCGTGTATGGCTTTCTGAAATTGAGGAAGAGGCCAAAAAGGAAGTCCCTTTGGATATGTACCTTATTTTGTAAGTTTCCAACTCATTTGGGATGATAGGTGGTGTCTGGAATGCATTTGTGATCTTCAAGTTATTAATCTGCTTTACTTGGTAGTAAATCATTAATTAGCTCCTTTTTAGGCCTTCTCAAGTAATGATTATTATTACCATCTTTGTTAGACAATGTAATAGGAAAAAACAATCAAGTTATATATATATATATATATTTCTGCCAGAGCCATATTTATGAATAGTGGGACTTTATTATGGTTAATCATGTTTGTTATGTATCGTCTTGACAGGGGGGTTGAACCATCGGTATCAGCAGCAGAAATTAAGAAGGCATATCGGAAAGCTGCTCTTAGACATCATCCTGACAAGGTTTCTTATATCTCCTGCTTTATTCATTTCTTGAAATTTTGGTGCAAGTCTGACAGATTCCTATCTATGTAGGCTGTTCAGTCCTTGGTAAGGAATGAAAATGGAGACGACAGGCTTTGGAAGGAGATAAGAGAGGAAGCCTACAAAGACGCTGACAAACTTTTTAAGATAATTGGAGAGGCATATGCAGTACTTTCAGACCCTCTCAAGGTACATATTATTGTCATCCACCATGTCATATGTTTGCAGTATATGGAACTACTTATTGTCTAGTGACTGCTAGCAACTAGTAGCCATGTTATTTTTAGGTTATGTTCAGAAGTTGCCATGCAGGGGTGTGCCATTCACGGGCAGTTGTTTCATATTTAATTAATGCATTTACCAGGATTGCCTTTTATGAATAAAAAATCAAACCACACACTTATGTTGCTTAGTTCACACTGCATGTATATTTTGTTCAAATAAATTGATTTAGCCTACTATTAGATGAGTTTTCCCCCCTCTAATTTGCTTTGTTCAAGGGAAACAACACTTAATTGTTCCAAGTAATTTCCGCTTATAATAGATCTTTTAGAGCAAAAATGAATTTTGATTTGACTTGATTCCTCCTGTCATCTGGGGATGGCGTGTGTCCTTCCTCCATTTTGCATATCATTCTATTCACAAAGGGACTTGATTTTTTTTCTACTTGATTTCTTTTTTATTTTTATTTTGCTTTGTTACTGGGTGAATATGGTGTTTATCTTGCGAGAATGTCTTTCTGCAGCGCTCAAGGTATGATCTTGAAGAAGAGACAAGGAATGCGCAAAAGAAACGTACTGGAGGCACACCCAGAGCAGCTACAGATGCTCAAAGTCATTCATTTGATAGAAGCGGTAGTAGGCGATCTTGGAGGGAGGCCCGGAGACCATATGCCTATGCGAGCTCCAAAGGATCAGAAGCCACTCGAACAAACAAATATTATTGACAATTGGTGCATGTGTTTGAACTTTGAAGAGAAACTTGAGATATCTGATCAAGTTATTCGGTGATGTCTTGCAGATTGAATTTGGGTTAGGGACTGTGGAAGGGAATAATTGACTCCAACCACCATCCAAGAACTAGGTGCATACTTACAGGGGGATAACCAGATGTTTAAAAGCCTTTGTGAATGTTGTCGATAATGCCAAAACCTAATGAGATTTTTGTTGAGCGTTCCTCTTGCAGTCCAGGAATGGGTATAAGCTTTGAACTAACAGGGCTGAAGGCTTTTTCGGTTTAAGGAAATGGGTTTCTTATGAAGATGAAAAATGGGAAACAAAAGAAACACAAAAGAGCCTAGCACTTTACCCTTAATCTAACAGAGGAATGTCCTGGGCATTGCAAATATACCGGTGACATGTACAGATGATACATTGAGATAAAATAATTGCAGACAAAGAGCTTCAGGGCTTTGCAGTTTTGTTCCTCTGGCTTACATTCCACTAAATCCGAAGAGCAGTTTGGTTTATTTATTAATTGGTCACAGGCTCAGAGAGTTCATATCAAAAAAAATTTTCTTGTTTTATACTTTTCCTGATTGTTTGATTTCATTGCTTAATGATGAGTTATGGTGCTTTCGAAATGTAAAACATGAATGAAAGATGTTTGATTGTACAGTTTTTGAAAGGTGAAAGTTTGAATGAGAAGACTTGAGTTTTGATCCTGTTACTTTGCTTCTCATTTTTAGTTTGATTTTCGGTCCATAAATATAAGCATTGGAATATGAATAAGAAAAAGAAATTCTGAATTTCACCTCTATATATAATTGAATGATGAATTTGAAATTGTAATTGGTACAAAGATATACATTTCGTTACCGAAAAAAAAAAAAACTTAAGACAGTGTGAATTAACATCTCCAGAGGATTGCATTCCAACTCCCAAGCTGTACTCTCCAATTTTTCATTGCTCTAAACTTCCAGCATCTGCCATGAATTGATAAATAAAACTCACTTACAAGAAGGATCAACAAGTCATTGATACCGAGAACGCCGACTACAATCGATAGGAATTAGGAATAGTACCTTTGCTGCATCATGGGGGATTTGAAGCAGAAAAATGACCTACTGACATTTTGAGCATTGTTATACATATATTCCTAGTATAAGCTGTTTTGGTTCTGTTTCCACCATCCATGGCGGCCTAATCATCAAAATATTAGTAAGAAAGGAAGAGAAAGATGAATAAAGGTAGAAATTTAACTTCTGGGACATAACATACTTGTTCATTATAAATCTAATTGTTCCTTGTGCAGCACGTTGGAGTAGAAATTCC
Source organism: Corchorus capsularis (assembly GCA_001974805.1). Classification (NCBI taxonomy): domain Eukaryota; kingdom Viridiplantae; phylum Streptophyta; class Magnoliopsida; order Malvales; family Malvaceae; genus Corchorus; species Corchorus capsularis. The sequence continues at coordinate 12,692 of AWWV01010082.1, read as the reverse complement.
CTAGCCTCAATTGTAATACCTTCAGGCTGTATAAAAGGGTTTGAAGTAAGATTCATAACGTTTGAGATATAAACTGTCTCCGAAATCGATTAACTGTTTTTCATTTTACCTCTTCTGGAAACCAAACACCAGGCTGTGTGCTTCCCTCAAGAATGGCCAGGGCAAAAGCAGCTGTGGAAGTTCCTACCGATCTGAAACGAATGAATTGTATATTAATACATCATATCTGATGCAAAGCATCCAATAAAACTTTATAGTTTCAAATTAAAAGTGAGGGCAAAGGCTTTATTGAATATTAAACTTTATTTGCAGAAGCTCTAGACATACACAGAGAGTTTCCTGTGACTGAACAAAGCAAGGGTATTACGACCATCTGAGCATTCCAAATCGACCTATTCAAAAAGAAGATAACATTTTATTTCTTGAAATATATATATGACCAAAGAGCAGAAATCAACTAGAGGAAAACTAGCCATTACAGTTGGCTTAGTATCATACCCTCATTGCCACACGCTCTCCAGCGATCCCATCAACTGCTCGTACTATTGGATCAAACAATTGAACCAACTCTTGGACTTTGCTTCTGTCTCTCAAATATTCCTGCAATATTTTACTTTATAATGGTGGACTTGTTTGAAGGAGTTAAAAAGCATAGCTACTAACTTCGGACTTTCTTTGTGCAGATCAAATATGACAGTAATATAATAGTATTGACATATTTCCTTATTGCATTGCAGAATATCAAGAGTATAAAATTGCAGTTAAAACCTGGAAAGTGGCATTGCAACCACATTCTAACATCATGTAACCAAATAGGAAACTAATTCACTAAAGATAATCAGTTTAGTTCTTAATTCACCATCTCATAGAACCTATGAAGGGGAGTTCGGGAAGGATTGATTTAGTTATGTCATTTGTTTGGTGAAAAGATTAACTCGGCTGTCTGGATAATATAAGGTCATACCCCAGGAAGAAGATTTGTCATTGCTTCCATCCCCCAATTCCAGAAGAATGGTGCAGTTCCAAATCGAGCACTGACCGTTGGTACTTCTAGGAACTCATGAGCAGTTCGTACCTCGGGTAAATTCCTGAAACAAGTCATTGACTACAACTTTACAGGAGATAAGGCAGCTAGATCAGGACTGAGATACACCAAAGTATTTTCAAATTGCCTAAAATTCACTTTAGGATATTATTATCAGAGTGGAAACAGTATGCAAGAGAATTTAGTGAATAAAAGTAGTTTCTTTAAAGAACTTACAACAAATAAACATCTCTCTTTCCAATTCCTCTTCCAAAGTCCACATTTAGCATTCCACTATAGGGCTTTAATTTGACCTTTTGTCCTGATCAATCAATAAACTAAAATCATATTATACATTCTGCAGAGAAAGGTGAAAGCATAAAGGGATATTAATTTCTAATGTTTTCTCAATACTTACCTTTATTATATGCAACAACTTCCTCCCCAAGAAGTAAAAAGCTAGTGGCTAATATGGTCGGACCAGCACCACCAGTGCCTGCTGTGTAGTATGAGAATCTGAGAGTGCACATTCAGGCATGATACACATATATTATGCACAGGAAGAATTCAAACTTTCATGAGCTTTTTGGTGAAGGCCAAATATTTCACTTGTTTGAAGGTGGCACATATATTCTTTTATTTTCAACAGAAAGTCATCATAACATTAACATCACAGTCAGACTCTAATGTTTGATAATATGGAAATTTATTACAAGTATTAGCAACCGGTAATTACCTTAGCCTCTCTGGCTTTCCCTTGCTTTCACTCCTTGCAACACGAACTAGCTCTGCTGCCATCACTGTCATGTCAAAAACGGCATTATTGTACAATATCACAACAGAAGCACAGTAACCAGATAAAAGATATGACCAAGAGCTTGAGGTTTCATGGAGCAATCCCTTTATATTTTTACATAATTCATTCCACAAGTGTTGATCCTTTACATATCTTCTCACTTGTCTTCATTATACTGAAAAGTTTATGCGTTCAAACTGAGGAAAATATTTTATATATAACAGGGATGTTACCATTGCTCACTCCAGGATAGATTCCACCAGTAGTTATGGCAGGAATATTTGCATCTATTGCTCTATCCTTGAATGATTTTGCACGAAATGCGTAGCTTGTATCATCACAAACATCCAAATATGCAGTCTGTTAAGAGACACAAGAATAGTTTCTAAATTAACAAATGAGTCGTGTACCAAAGCTATAAACGATGCCATTATTATCACAAAAGAAAATTACTAACACAGATATTACTAAATACAAAGGAATACATTCATACACAAAGATTACCTTTGCCTCACCTTGGTCTCTATGGCTGCTTCCAAGACTGTACACTTCTCTGCCTGTTGAAAAGGCCCTGCAGTATGAACTACAAGATCCACATCTGCAATAGAGCCAGTACAGCTTAAACATTATTAGAAGCATAAAAGGAGGCATGCATGCACGAATGGTATCATCTCAAATTATGTTTTGAATTCAGTACAATTAAGGTCAACTAGCTACAAATTAATGTAAGAGCTAGATGAACAAAGATTTGAATCCTGTACACGGCCAATATAAAAGACTTTAAAATAATGAGTATCTAAATATTCATTTCCATATAAATTTCTTTGAGTTGTGGTATTCTTAATATGCATTGGGTGATACATATTCCAATTAAGAATATGAACATTAACAATTCCATAAGAGGCTGTACCACTTAAAGCTGCTTCCAATGAATCTTTGTCGTCGATGTTGACTTCTGCGAACTTGGAATTCTTTCCTAGAGTAGCCACCATGGCAGCCCCTTTTTCCCTATACAAAACACACTTCCGACAGTAAACATCTTAACAAGGAAAAAGTGAGGAACTTGCAGCAGAAGACAGGACAAATGCCAAAGAACTGATAGCTTTTTTGTTCTTTCTTTTCATTGAGAAGGAGAAATGTAGACAATAGAAGCATGGCACATATTTTACCCAGAATCAAATTTGACTTTTTTTTTTTGGTGAATTTACTTATCTTTTTTTTGGTGAATCAAATATGACTAGTTGACTGCATGTTAAATATTTGTTCATCATTTATAGGGTGCTGCCAAATTTTCATGTAACTATCAATAAGGTTAATTTCACAGGAAAGTTCAGATGGCACAACAAGAAAAGTAAGTAGTTAAAGTAACAATGAAAACGAAAGGTTTAAAATTAATGTAACCCTTTATTCCCATGGAATCAAATCACTTGTAAAAGTGATCATCCACTTTAGAATTATAAAAAAAAACACAGCATTTCCCCCCCTCTTTTTATCAGCAGATGAGCATTTTTTTCCTCCCTTTATCCCCCAACTTTCCTTCTTCTTTTTTTCCCTTTCCTCCAACCAAACATGCAAATTATTTTCTATATCAATTCAGCATATACTAAAAGTCAAACAAAATTCCCAGAATTTGCATTCAATTCAAATAGAAACTAGCTGAAAGGCAGAAAATCAATTAACAAAGAAACCCTTTGTTCTCTACTCAGTTTCCTTCCATTTTTTCTCATAAACCAAACAATTAAGAAACTGGGTTTTGAGTTTTGACTCTCTAACCTGTTTCTACCACCAAGAACAATCCGAAGATCAGGGCAAAGCTTGGAAAGAGCAGTGGCAGTAGATCCCCCAACACGACCAGTTCCACCAAGGACAAGGACCCGAGAGTTCCTTGTCTTCTCAGGGAGTTGAACTCTACTTATGTTGTCAGGTTCAGCACCTTTAACAACAGACGCCGCAGCAGCAATTGTTGCAGTCTTCAAATGAAGCAAAGATGGCGCCATAACTGAGTTTTCCAAAAGTTGAGAGAACTAAATGGGTGAATTTTAAAACGTTTTGTTGTTCCAAATTTCAGTTATCTTCTTGTTTATCAGTTTTATCCGTTTATCGTTATTGATGACGTGGGTGAATCTTTTGCTACCTCGACGTGGCTTGTATCTCACCAGCCGTTCACTTCAAATATAAGCCCTACTAATTAACAAATTAAATGGGAAAAAAAAACAAAACAAAGAAATAAAAATGCATTGTTGACTTGATAGTAGCAAAAAAAAAATATGCATTGTAGATTTGCTGTATAAATTTTTCAATTTAGCTCTTAGTATTTTCAATTTTGTAGTATATAATAATTTGTATGAAAAAAGGTATAAAATTTTTGTAACTTCGATCTTTGGTGATCTTGATTCTTGTCTAGAAGATTGGGCTTTGGAAAGCTTTACTAGACTTGGCCCAACTTGGTTCCAAACTGTTGAGTTGAGTCTATATATAAAAAGTCTTAGCAGCCCAATAAGCCCATGTGGCCCAAAAGAGATATAAGGCCTGTATAAAGAGTCCAAGACACGCTGCACATATGACTCTCCCAATCAAGTAGGATCGAGGATTCGACTTTTGAGGTGAGTCTTGTGAATGGAGAAAGCCATTGTTGAGAGGGTTTTAATTATTCCATAGTGGTTCAACCTGGATCGAATAAGATTAACTTGTAAATATACCAAAAAATTTAGGATTGTGGTACTATCTCTCGGTAACTATATTATAATCTCTTCAAAGTGAGTCTAGGAGTGAGATAAGATTGAATGAAGGTTTTTGTTCGTAAGTATTGTACAATTTTAGGTTCTGCTTCGCCCGCCTTATGGCCTGATTTTGTGTTTAAGTTAGCGACTTAGAGTTTAGTGATCAATGTCATATAAAGTGACATTTTAAGTGAGCGATTGTTGGATTATGCTCAACATTATAAATCTATAATTATGATATAATAAAAATTCATTTGTATATGATTAATCGTATTTTTCATAATGTTACTACCAACGATTGATTTGTTAAAATAATTCGACATGTATTCTCTTTTAATAAGATTTTAAGTTTGAATTCAAGGTCTTCTAAATGTAAAAGATTATTGTCGAAATTTTTTATCTTTATAATAGATCAATCAAATTCAAATAAGTTTAACTCGTGTTTATTAAGGGAAAAATATATTGATAGTAGAACTAGAATATTTGTGTATGTAGAGGGGGAAAGTAAAATTAGAATTTCTCGACTTTAGGGTTAGAGAAATTAGAATTTAGGATTTTTTTTTGGGCACAAATTAGAATTTAGGATTAGAACCATAATTTTGTTGTACTAGAAAGAAGATAGGCAATTGGCAATGAAAAAATAATAATAAAATAATGTGGGTATGGTTGTCGTTAATAAAAAAGGAACAGGCTGTCACACACTCACAAGAAAGCAGAGGTCTAAGCGGGACGTAATAAAAATCAAAATCAAAACCCGACAACGTTAAGGGGGTATGACGTGTGCTTGTCACGTGATCACATCATGTCAAAAGGAAATTCCGACGTGGCACGCGGAAAAACGTGAGCGACTCTGCACGAAGTACAAGGTTAAGACCGAACAACAAGGGCATAACCGGAAAAACGCAAACCATTAATAATAAAATTAATATTTTTGCAGAGAGTGGTCCCCTCAATCATCGACGATGAGCTGTCAAACTGGGGAAAGAGACACGTGTCGTGTCTTTAACTTATGGTGGTCCCATCTAGCTGGAACAACCTTTACTTATTACCGACACGAGGGGAAACGCGAGGCCTTTATTTTCACAACGTGCCATTTCATTCTCCTCCTCCTCCTCTTTTTTTTTTTTTTTAATTGGTATATAGTATATTTTAGTTCTTCACTTGTAATATTTTTATTACAAGTTTAACCTTATTCTATATAGATAAATCCTTTCAATAATAATTTTCTTTACCCATACTCGAACTTAAGACTTTATTTTAGGAGAATAAACGACCGATTAGGGTTGGCAGCGGTGCGGATAACCGCGAATTTTTCACTATCCAAAACCGAAACCGTTTAACTATTCATTATCTAAATCCGTTTAAAAACCGCTTAAAATTTTAAATCTAATAACCAAAACCGCACCGAAATCGTTTAACAATATCCAAATCCGCATCGCAAAATCATTTATTAAGCAGATATCCGTCTAAAAACCGAATCCGAACCCAAAACCGCCAAATTAGCCCAATTTTATGTTTTAAACAGATTTTATACGGTTTTTATGTGGATATCCGCTATCCAAAACCACTAGTAGATTATAAATCGGTTTTTATGCGGATATTCGCTATCCAAGACTCTAAAACCGAAACCGCTCCAAAACCGCAACGGATAGTGCTTCGACTATCCAAAACCGCTTCATAACCGTTTAGTAAACGGTTTCGGATTTTAAACGGTTTTAAATGGGTCGGATATCCGCAAAAAACTGCACCACTGCCATTCCTACGGCCGACCACTTAAACTAATCACCCAATGGTTTTATTTTGCAAAATTTAGTATAGGTAAATCTAAAGTATACTCTCTCCGTCCCCTTTCTTTTATATGTTGGTTTTTCTTATCTCTTTTTATATGTCATCTTTTAACACAAATTATCTTAATTCCAAAACTACCCTCATTTCAAGTGTATGAAATATTGGAATGTGGTTGTATAAAAATAAAATGAGGAGAAATGTAATAAGGGGTAATTTAGGAAAGTAAATAAAAAAGCTTACCAAATTTATCAATATAATTACTTTAACTAATTTCCTTGGTACATATAATTCAATTATTGCCTAAAAAGAAAGATGGAGCAAGTACCCAACATTTATTTATCTACTTTCGTAATTAAGCTAATTAAGCAGCCTTCAATATTTTGTCGTCACACTGAATTCCAATTAAGTCAAGTCATGTAGAATATTTTTACATGCGTCACAATCTCTATTTTCTTTTATAAAATTTAAATTAAAAACTTTTATATGAACAACATTATATTCCGTCCACCCTACCAAACAAGTATTTTTTGAGATTAAAAGTCATTAATTTTTTTTATAAATCTCAATATCCGATAAACATATTTAGTCTTAGCTGATTTAGAGTTCAAGGTGTGCAAAACCTAAAATGAAGAGAGTATATTACTTTTTTTTTTCATTTATAAATTCGAATCCAAAACTTAATATAAAAAATATTCAACTCCTTCTAATTCTTCCACTCAAACTTAGTAAATTAGCAAGTCATTACTCATTTGAAATTTTCGGAAGAGAGAATATTCTAATATTTATTTTCTCCATTATAAATTTTGAATCATCCAAAACTCAAATTCCTTCCACTCAACTCAAACTTAATAAACTAACAAATTGTTATTTTAAAATTATAGAACATCTATATATTTTTTTTATATAATTACGTGGTATTTTACTAATTTATTATTTGTTGGACAGCGACTTCTGGTCCGGATGGTGAGACGGTACCGTACGCACCGGTTCTTACGATTGGCGGCTTTAAAAATAAGCGTATCTCTCGGCTCGGCTTTATTTTCAATCTCGGCTTGAAAATACCCTTTTCTCGCATTTTTTTTTGTGAGAAATTAGAAATTGTCTCTGCTTTTTTTTTTTCCAGTTTATTCAGTTATAATTAATAATAATATAATAATATTATTATTATTATAGTATTTGAATGATTACAGGTTGGTTTTGCTGGCTGACACTTGAGAGGGATATAATCATTTAGTAATAGACTTTGAGGAATTTTGAATCAAATCATGCTGTTTTTAAACAACAAAATTATATTAAAAACAAAAAATAAAACAGCATATAACTTCATGCATTCAATTCAATGAATTGCATTATATATAAAATAATATAGTAGATCCATTCTAGGGTTCCATAATTTAATTCCACTTGATTTATTTTTTTAACTATCTTCCCCCTAAAATTATTGAAAGTTGTTGATTCTTGTCAACCAGTCAAATGTTTAACAATTTTATAAATACTTTTTGGCTTAGAAGAAGAAAACAGAAACCCAACTTCCTCATCACATTGAACTAACATATTGAGTTGTTTCATGAACATATATGTTGATAATATAATTTATTATATATATATAGAGCAAGACATGAATTATGCCATGCTAATCTTTTTCTAAAGTAAATTGAAAACAATATCCTATTAGGTTTTCTTTTTTAAAATTATAGTTATATTCTATTTTCGATCCATATCTCTTGTTTCATGCACATGCATTGCCTTCCTAGGCATTGTGGCTTCCAAACCATAATGGTCGTCAATATATATGTAAAACTAAGTTTAAATAGCAATCTTTTCTTTCTTAAGAAATCTGCTGCGATTAAACTAGTTTAAAACAATAAACAAGAACAAGAAGATTTTTACGTGGTTCGATCAATTTGATCTACGTCCACGGGCAGAGAGAAATTCTTATTAATTTGGGAGAAAACAATACGATCAAGAATACAAGATATAGACCCCTTATATAATCATAGGGTATTTAGTCCTATTCGGACTAGGAGAACTAATCCAAACTGCGGGGGGTTTCGCCCCCCGCACCCCCTTCGGCCCGATCCCTCCGTTTCCATCACAGACCTCTAGGAAAAATCCACAAATTTCGGGCCGGGTTAACAAGAATTCCAGGCACAAATAACAATTCTCCACCTTGACTTGAATTCTACATAACCCAATCGAAGTATCTCCACCTTGACTTAAGTTTACCAAATCACCAAAATAAGCCAAGCTTCCCTCTCTGCCAATCAAGCCCTTAAGGGCTTCATGCTATGCGAACATTTACCAAGTCCAAGCTATGCTTGAACTTGTCAGTTGTCAATGGCTTCGTCAACATGTCTGCAGGATTATCAGCTGTAGGAATCTTCTCTATAGTGGCCACCTTATTATCCAAAGCATCACGAATAAAATTCAATCTAACATCAATATGCTTTGATCTTTCATGATACACAGGGTTTTTCGCCAAACTCAAAGCACTCTGACTATCACAATAAATAACAGGTTTCGAAACATCCAAACCCAAACTATCAACAAGACCATGCAACCACATACCTTCATTAATCCCTTCAGTCAATGACATATATTCTGCCTCAGTAGTAGACAAAGCAACAGTTGCTTGAAGTGTTGCTTTCCAACTAATAGCACAACCATACAGGGTGAAGATATAACATGTTAAAGATCTTCTTTTAATAAGGTCACCAGCATAATCAGAATCAACATAACCAATCAATCCGGAATTACCATCAGAACCATAAACCAAACAGACATTCTTCGTTCCATTCAAATATCGCATAATCCACTTAACAGCCTCCCAATGAGTTTTACCAGGATTGCTCATAAACCTACTAACCACACTAACAGCATGAGCTAAGTCTGGCCTAGTGCAAACCATAGCATACATCAAGCTACCTACTGCGCTAGAATATGGTATTCTACTCATGCAGTTAACTTCATCATCAGAACTAGGTAGAGCACTAGCATCAAGTTTAAAATGTGCAGCTAAAGGGGTACTAACTGGTTTGGCTTTATCCATTTGAAAAGATTGCAGAACCTTTTCGATGTATTTTTGTTGAGATACATACAACAATCCTGCTTTTCTATCCCTCCAAATCTCCATACCCAAAATCTTTTTCGCTGCACCCAAATCCTTCATCTCAAATTCACTGCTTAGCAAAGCTTTCAGGCTATTAATCTCAGCCAAATCCTTGGCTGCAATCAACATGTCATCAACATATAGCAGCAAATATATATATGAACCATTAGACAACTTCTTAGAGTACACACAGTTATCATACTGATTTCTAGTAAAATCATGAGAGACCATAAATGAGTCAAACCTCTTATACCACTGTCTAGGAGACTGTTTCAAACCATACAAGGACTTCTGCAATAAGCACACATGGTCTTCATTCTCAGAATCAATAAATCCCTCAGGCTGTGACATGTAAATCTGTTCCTCTAGATTACCATGCAGAAAAGCAGTCTTAACATCTAACTGTTCTAAATAGAGATCAAGAGTACTAACCATGGCTAGAAGAACCCGAATAGTTTTGTGCTTCACAACTGGTGAGAATACCTCATTGTAGTCTACTCCCTCCTTTTGCGAAAAACCCTTAGCCACAAGTCTAGCCTTGAACCTTGCAGGTTCTACTCCGGGGATTCCCTCTTTCCTTTTGAATACCCATTTACATCCTACTGGTCTCACTCCTTTTGCAATGGTACAAGCTTCCATGTCTCATTCTTTGCAAGAGACTGCATCTCCTCATTCATAGCTAACAACCAGTCTGCTGCATTCTCACTCTTAATTGCCTCCTTATAGGATCTTGGTTCATCAGAATCAATAATTTCTGCCACTGACAAAGCATATGCAATAGGATCAGTTTCACCAACATTAAGACTAATGCAATCTGCATACCTCTGTGGCTTTTTTATTTCCCTCCTAGTTCTTCTTTCTGCTATACTTTTTGACAAATCATCAGTTTCAGTTCTATGCTCTTCTGTAGTAATAGAAGGTGATTTCAAAGGTGGAGCATCAAATACCACACTCTGGTCAGTACCTGCAAGATCAACAAGCTTCTCTTTCTGGCTAAACATAGCAGATTCATCAAAGGTTACATCTCTGCTAATAATAACTTTGTTGCTATCACAATGCCACAACCTATAACCTTTAACACCAGTTCCATATCCTAGAAATATGCACTTAATTGCCCTAGGCTCCAGTTTACCATCATTAACATGAGCATAAGCAGGACAACCAAATATTCTCAAGCCAGAGTAATCAGAGGGTTTATCGTACCATACCTCTTGAGGAGTCTTCAAATCAATCGCAGTTGATGGAGACCTATTCACCAAATAAGCAGCAGTATTAACTGCTTCAGCCCAGAACTTCTTCGACAAACCAGCATTTAGTCGCATGCACCTAGCACGCTGCAGAAGTGTTTGGTTCATGCATTCTGCAACCTCGTTTTGTTGTGGCGTTCTTCGTACAGTGTGATGCCTCACTATACCCTCTTTCTTGCATAACTCATTGAATTCTTGACCACAGAATTCCAAACCATTATCAGTTCTAAGAGTCTTGATTTGCCGACTGGTACGTTTTTCAATCATAATCTTCCACTCTTTGAACCGATCAAACACATCATCCTTTGTTTTCAGAAAATATACCCAAACCTTCCTGGAGTAATCATCAATGAAAGTCACGAAATACCTGCATCTACTATGAGACTCCACAGGAGCAGGACCCCACAAATCAGAATGAACATAATCAAGAATCCCCTTAGAAGTATGCTTGCCAGAACTAAACTTAACCCTGTGCTGCTTGCCTAAGACACATGTTTCGCAGAATTTAAGTTTTCCACATTCTGACCCATCTAAAAGACCTCTTTTGCTCAAAATTGACAGTCCTTGCTCACTCATATGCCCCAACTACGATGCCACAATTCTGTACGATCATTTGAAATCCCCAAGAGACTCGGAAACTGCTACTTCTCCTATCACTGAATTGCCTATCAGAGTGTAAATCCCGTGTTGCAATTTACCCTTCAAGATAGTCATAGCACCTTTCGAAACTTTGATCTGCCCATTTTCGCCAGAATATTTGTACCCTTGTTTATCAAGAGTACCCAAAGAAATCAAATTCTTCCTAAGCTCAGGAACAAGCCAAGCATCAAACGTTCTAATTGTTCCATCATGCGTTTTAATCTGCACTGAACCACTGCCCTTGACACTCAAAGCTGTTTCATCACCCAACATCACACTTCCGTTCCACTCCTTAAAAGTGGTGAATAAGTTTCTTGAAAACGTCATGTGATAAGACGCACCAGTGTCTAGAACCCATGTGTTTGCAGAACCCGCAGTACTAACAGTTAGAACATCAGTACCTACTTCATCATCTGAACTCTCCACAAGGGATGAACCCTCTTGAACAATAGCTGCTGTAGCCTTTACATTCGATTCCTTCTTCTCACTAGAATTACCTTTCTTGCGATCAGGACAGTCTTTACGCAGGTGCCCTTTCTCATTACAGTAAAAGCATCGAAGCCTAGATACCCTCGATTTGGAGCGTGATCTGAACCTAGCAGTGCCGCTGCTTTTCTCCTTGTTTCTGCCTCGAGTAACAATTAAACCCGCTTCACCATCGACATCTGTTGAAACCTTATTCTGCAGTTCTTTTGAAAGCAAAGCGTCTTTAACATCCTTCAGAGCAATCGTGTCTCTACCATACAGCATGGTATCCCGAAAATTCTGAAACGACCTAGGCAACGAACATAGGAGAATCAGCGCCAAATCCTCATCTTCTATCTTGACTCCAACTCCACCAAGATCAAGAATAATCCGATTGAAGCTATCAAGATGATCTTTTATTGGTGTATTTTCTGCCATCTTGAATGTGTACAGGCGCTGCTTCTGGAACAACCGATTAGTCAATGACTTCTTCATATACTTATCATCAAGCGCCTTCCACAAACTTGCAGCATCTTTCTCCGCGACAACCTCTCTCAAAACCTCATCAGAAAGACTCAATAAGATTGCACTATGAGCCTTCGAATTGATTTCTTTTATCTCCTTATCTGTTGATTTTTCAGGCAACATCTCTTTATCAATCGCACCTGCGCAGTTCTGCTGGATCATTATCGCTTTCATCTTTACCTTCCATAAGATGAAATCATTCGACCCATTGAATTTCTCAATGTCGAATTTCCCTGATGAAGACATCTTGAAACACAAAACCCTGAATCCTAGAAAAAACGATTTCTCAATAAACCCTTATCACGAACAGATACCAGGGACCAATCAAGAAATCTAATCCAAGCTCTTGATACCAATTGTTGCGATTAAACTAGCCTAA